>OX243815.1:47732368-47912692 GCA_945859605.1 Lumbricus rubellus | reverse complement strand
TTAACATGAACCTGTGTCATAAATTCTTTCACAGAGATTGATCCATCCAAGATATCAGTGGATTCTTGGGTGATAATTTTGCTATGAGAAAGTAGGCTACTACAGTACACCTTAAATTGGATTAAAGTACAATTTTCTGTGCAGGTATTGAATATGGGAATTATTATGTTTGGTCCGGCCACTGCCCTCAATCAAGGTAGGCATAATCCAGTTTCATCAGCAGAAATTCTAGTAACCTAATGTCAACTAATAGTTTCTACACCGAGATGCCTGTAACAAACTGTTCACATTAACTAACATTTCACGTTGACCAACTTTTCATTACATTAAGAAACTTTCACATTTACTGACTTTTGTCTTTCCCATCATTTTAACTTTCCTTTAGCTGATCCATCGACTGTCTCTCCATCTCAATCAAACACGAAAGAGTCATTGAAAATTTACCGAATGAATTGCACACATTGTAAGACACTGCATTGCATTTGGCGCCCAGGGCCTATAGGACAACATGTATATGTATGTCGTGTCAAAGAACAGTTTTCTTAAATACATCACAAAATCATCGCTCAGACATCAGACTACAGACATAGGCTCTCGACCAGTTTTGTAGCGCATATAACAGGGATGGTGGATCTACGCTATCCACTTTCTGAGCACTAATCCCCCCTCTAGAGTTTCAAGCTCCAACCGAAGGCGCAATATTAGACCTACCTGCTACGCTAGGGCTTATCCCGTGTAGCTGTGTTACTGCGCCATATAAATCGTCGTAATTATTATTATTATTATTATTATTATTATTATTATTATTATTATTATTACCCAATGGAGACTTCGTACCTATTCCAGCGAATCTCGGTGGCTCTACAACGTGGGAATGCCATCTGCCTTTCCGGGACATTGCCACTACTCCCCGAGCTGTGAATGACATTCAGCTGAGCGACTTTTCCATAATGATGATGATAATAATAATAATAATAATAATAATAATAATAATAATAATAATAATAATAATAATGATAATAATAATAATGATAATAATATTAATAATAATGATAATAATAATAATCGCAACAATCATAAAAATAGGCTATTATTAGCAATAATAATAATGATATTTATACTTTATTATCTTCAGCAATCAACATCAGTAACATCAGTAAACATAATAATAATATTATTATTATTATTATTATTATTATTATTATTATTATTATTATTATTATTACGTGCAGTGCCATCCACGGTGGATGGCAGGAACGTGGATAATCCACCGTTTTCTTTGCAAGGCCTGCATGAGGCAATGCGTACTACCTGGCTAATAACATCAGGCTTTCTGAAACCTCACGATGATCTTACAAGCTCACAATTCCATGCAAACTATGGCTTTAACAAAATTGCGACCCTATCGACTCTGCGATATTTCACTGGATCATAGTCCTACAGTGTACACAAGCCAGTTTATAACACTTTGTGAACTGTTCATGAAATGTGTGCATAAATAAACATAAGTATTATTTTGGCATTTACTTATCGCATTTTGAGCCCTTGCAAAGGCACGGTTCCTTGCCTCAATCAGAAGCGTCCACAAACTTGATAACTGTAAATGTTATTTTCCTCTTCATAGTCACAGGAATCCCAGTCTGGGCTGGAATCCTAACCGTTGGACTCGTCTGCGTATTCTATACCACTCTGGTTAGTCCAAACAATAATTATTTATTACTTTCTAGCTTTCTTCCATTGAGTTTCCGTAATGCAAGGGAATTTTTCCATAACTAAGCTTATTCGAATTGTCCTATATTTGTTGCGAAAAAACAACGAAAGATTGTTTCAACAACCGTACGTTCTATTAGGTCCTAGGACACATTGCCAAAGCATAAACTGCATACATTGAAAACATTGTAAAGAAATTCTTTTTCTATTAGCTATAAGCACTGAGTGCCGTATACGATAAACTAATTAAGTTCATGTGAATGATTTGCAAATTAATAATAATATTGTTGTGCGCTTACTTTAAATAGGGTGGCTTAAAGGCTGTAATCTGGACGGATGCTTTTCAGGCTACGCTTATGATAACCGGACTTTTAGCTCCAATAATTCAAGTGAGTCGTGTTTCTAGACATTAATTTTCGCGAAGAATGTTACACTTTATAGTCATGCGTTGTGAATACAAAATTTCAAGTAACTGAAATAAACCCAGATTATTGCCTCGAAAACCAGAACCCAGACGAAGAAACACCCACAAACCCAAATCTAGTGGAAAAACAACTGTGGTAGGCTATCACTGACACTTTTGCATCACAGTCAAGCAATTTTTAGCAGCATGTCTGCCGCGCTGTAAGCATAATACAGTGCAACAGGGTAGGCTAACAAATGAACCAAAGAGAAGTCAACGCAATTCAGAACAGTAGGCCTAGGCATACTCATTACTCAATACAAAATGGAGGCGTGATGTCTGACCTCAAAGGAACATGAGCCGATATAATATTTCTTCTCGTTTTTTTCTCATAGGGTTGCATTGAGACTGGAGGAATTGAAAACGCTTGGCAGTCTGCTGAAGACGGCGGAAGAATCGAATTCTTTGAGTAAGAAACCAACTGAATGTTTTAAAAATAGTGCATGATCAATCTCGTTTACCATTTGAACAACCAAATAGGCTATATCCATGAACCTTGCATCTACATAACATTGTGCTTTACCAAGTCCTTACTCGTCAGATCCGCTTTTCCTTCAGATTTTCCCCAAAAGGCTTTAGGTGTAACGTGAAATCAGCATAATAAAGAAACAAGACCTAACCGAGCTTATTCAACTTCCTCTGTTATTCTCGTCCCTCTAATTCTTTCAATTGAGTCTTGGTCAGTGTGTGATTTGTCAAAAAAGAAGTGTGGGGGTCGGCTTAATTTCCTTGTTTGGGGGGGGGCCAAAATACGTCGCGGCGACTGCGGAGCCGAGCGCGCGCAGCGCGGGAGTTCGAGGGCGAAGCCCGAGCATATCCGACTAGGGGGTCTGGGGGAGCGTCGTAAGCTCCCCCAGCGGGGTCCGGGGCGGAGCCCCGGCCGCTATTGATTTGGTGCAATCCAAAGCAAAATCTTCTATTGAAAGTGAATTGAATGAATTGAATAATATCACCTTTTTAAAGATCAGTTAACATGTTATTTATGTTAAAGGGTTTGAAGTTTTTCTTTTCGTTAACCCAGTAGTTTTCAAGTTTAATTAACTTGTCATTAGCAACTTTCATTGTAAACAAACACAGTAGCCTACTGCATGAACTTGCTCTAAATTAGAAGTAAAATAATACAAAAACCACTCCCAATTGGACTTAAAATATGAGAAAAATAAGAAAGTCCAATTGAAATTTTTGTTTTACTTATTTTTTTGTTTAACATGGAAAACACATAAACATGCAGCAAAGACATTTGGGTATTCATTTATAGTGGCACTATAATATTCACTTATGTTGCACTATAATAGTGGCATAGTGCAACATAAGAACATAAAAGTCTAACTTCAACATAAAAGTTGGCTGTACAAATGCAGTAAAATGCACAGGTGCAGGATATATTGAGGTCACAATTTAAAGCGAATGAAATCAGAAAATGTAGTAACCAAAAAACTTGAAACTTCTACTGGTGTCCAGCACACGATCAATACTTCGCAGTTAGCACCAAAATCAATGATCATACTTAGTATATGTACCCTTGGAAAGCCGAGCATACTTGGAAGTTGGCACCAAAATACTTGTTACTTAGTACAACGCAAAGTGAGAATAATACTCAGCAGTCAGCACTCAAAATAATAAAACAATAGTAAGGTCCTAGGATGAACGAAGTGCTCGGAACTTCACAAGTCACAAGCTGTAACGCATAAACTAAATACTGTTCTTATAACAACTCACAAGAAATAACTTCAAATAAGAAGATATTTGTGTTCCTATTGAGGACTAAAAACAGAAATAATTTCAAATGACAACAGAAACAAGAATCATCAATAACGAAGTGCAAATTATTTATGATGAACTAGTCATCATGCGAAAATTATTGAAATGAAATTGTCATGTATGATGTAGCCTAATTTGTGATGAACTCTAGCTAAGTGGTAGTGACTAGTCTTTAATCATGGCAAAAAGTTTATATCTTGGTCTAAGCTCATCAACATTCCTTTTCTTCCCTGTTGGTTTGTCGTTGGCACCATGCCTGCCTTTTTTGAACCAAGATAAGACATACTCGTGACACTTGAAAAATTGCACAGCAGGGCCATTAACAGCTATCATCAATAGAGCACTGACAGTTTCAGTTTTTAGTCGGTTTCTTGTGTCTGTGTGCTGCAGATTCATGGAACTAAAACCACGCTCTTGTGGCACTGACCGCACTGCCAAAAGAGGGGGTCGAAATTGGACCCCCACACCTTTTTTTTGGAGGTGGAAGTGTGGGGGTCGGGCCATAGCAAAGAGGGGGTCCGACCCCCCAACCCCCCCAGCAAATCACACCCTGGTCTTGGTTGAGCCACAAGCGGTTCATGTTCAGTAACAAGACCAGCTTCACTCTTTAATAGTTCTAACAAAAGTTTCTGTATATGATTAAACCGGTAGGCCGAATCTGATCCTAGCTGATTCGATTCAAATTGTTGAAATGCCGATTAAATTTGCAACATTAAATAAGTCTTACGCTTCGCTTACCAACACTACGGCAAACTTATCGTGGCTTGGTTGATCTGCAGCTTCTGTTCAGTAGGCCTACCTGAAACTGATACGGACATCACTGAAAATTGCTGATGAAAGTCAGGCCTACTGTTAGCCTACCCTACAGCCGCAAATGCATTGATTTCTGCAGCAGGCCCCTAACACCATGGCATTTGGTCACAATAGGTATTTCCAACAGAACAGAGTCTAAAATTATCTTTTTAAAAATTGCAAAACATGCATAGTTTTTTATCTTGAATCTCTGATAGTTTCAACCCGGATCCGACCGTTCGACACACTTTCTGGAATTTGGTCGTCGGAAGCGCCATCGGCGGGTTGTGTACATACGGTATTGAACAGCAAATGATCCAGAGATACACTTCAGCGAAGAACCCAAAGCAAGCGCAGATGTACGTAGGAACACAGAATAGATATCTATTATCTATTTATCTATTATCTATTATCTATTATCTATCTTGTAAGCTAATTTAATCAGTGCACGACGATTGTCGTACAGCGACGCAGGTAGGTCAGCTGCAAATTGGCGCGCGGCGTCTGGACAGGTGATTGTCTGGACAGCGCGTGATGTCTAGACGAGCGTACGTTGAGTGTACAAGGAGGGAGTGGGAGTGAAGAAGGAGTGTTGCGTGTTGAGAGCCGTTGAGATAGGCTGTAATAGTTGTTGTTGAGTTGCGATAGAGTAGACTGATGAAGATAGTAGTCGTGTAGTTGTTATGATAACGCAAGTGTAGTCATTGTTGTGTTGTTGCTGATCGTTTTACTTTACATCGGATTTTGGAGTATAATAAGAAGAGTTAAACACGTCGTCGTTGTTGGTTAATAAAACAGTGAAAGACTGTAGATTCTTTACCTAGCCATTTAGCTAATGAAACAGTTATCTAGGGATAGGCCTACGCTACCACGAACTTATACGAAGAAGCTTCCGAAGAGACTGATAGGAGGAGGATATCACATTTATTATTATCTATTCTGTGGTAGGACGATGTACGCTATGCATTCAGCCAAAACTTCCTGGCAAAACGTCTTTAGGAGCCTGTAAAACACTGGAGGCTCAGATTGTTTTATGCAAAGTGATGCATACCCGATGAAAATAAAGCTACTTGCTTAGGCTACTTACTAGTTTAAAGCGTCTTAAAATGATAGTAATGTAATTATTGTCGATCTTACATTGAATGTACCTCAAAATCTTGTCTGGCTTGAAAGCAGCCGTGCTTTCTCGTTGCTTTCGCAGAGCCGTCTTGCTCAACATTCCTGCGATATTCATCTTGATAACACTCGCCTCTTTACTCGGGGTCGTCACGTTTGGATACTACGCTCCCATGAAGTGCGACCCGTTGGCGAGTGGACGTTTTGCCGACCCAAATCAGGTAACAGTGATTAAGGAATGAATCGATTAGTCAATCAAGCAAGCAATCAATCGTTGTTGAAACCCAAAGTATAAGCAACTGCTAATATCATTCAAATGATCTTGACGCAATCTACGTCTGCAATATAAATTGTGGGGCGTAGTGGTGTAGTGGGTATGGTCACTGCCTTACAGGTTCGAATCCACCTCAAGTCGCCGCGTAGGGAACTTGGGCAAGTCCTTCACTCGCAATTGCTCAGCGCTTCGGCGTAAAACTCTGATGCATGTGTCCGCGCTGCAGCCGGGAGCGCCTCTGAGTAGTGAGCTTGAAGGGGCGCTATGACAAGTGCACATGCAAACTATAAAAAAATTAAGTTCGGTCGGAACTAATCGACGATTGCACTTTATTGATTTGGTAATTTTTGTGAAAATGAAGTCATTTAATAGATGAGAGATC
Source organism: Lumbricus rubellus (assembly GCA_945859605.1). NCBI lineage: Eukaryota > Metazoa > Annelida > Clitellata > Crassiclitellata > Lumbricidae > Lumbricus > Lumbricus rubellus. The sequence continues at coordinate 47,906,194 of OX243815.1, read as the reverse complement.
TTGCAAAAACGGGTGTGGATGTTTTTTAGCTGGTGCCGGGATTCGTCATGGATGTCTTTGGCTTCGCACCAGGAATAGCGGGACTCTATATGGCGAGCATATTCGCAGGTGCTCTGAGGTAGCCTGTTTCTATGTGCTCTCGTAATAGCCTACACGGTGACTCATTTAAAAAAAACTTACCCTGCATATTGCATAAGCCAACACAACTCATGTCGATAGCCATCAATTTTAATGAAATTTCAGAATAATGATCAGGAAAAGGAAGCCTTAGTGCTCGTTTTGTCGAAAGAAAAACGGGTCGTCATAACACGACAGTTAATAATCGTCCAGAGATGAGTGGATAAAGCCCAGCGCCCTACCGAACGCTTTTAAGCAGCATTCGGCTGCATTCGTGCTATAGTAAGATTAGTATTGATGAATGAACGATAAGTTCATCATTAACCATTTGTTCGCATGTTTTCCTTAGTTCTATCTCATCGATGCTGAGTGCTTTGGGTACTATTGTCTGGGAAGACATCTTCAAACTGTTTCGACCAGCGAGAGAAGCTTCAGACAAGAATGCCACGATAGCAACTAAACTCATTAGTAAGCACTGACAGCACTGTGGCATGTTTCTGGCATGTAGGACTATTATAAGTAGGCCTATATATTCAGAAACACGGCGTATACGTGTATATTGAATGGTAAGCCAATACCATTAAACTTTAGTAAGAAATCTTCAGCCAGTCACACTATAATCTGTCAACAGTTGAATTTTACTGGGAGCTTAAAACTCCTGGCAAGAATATTGATGAAAGCACACTAAACGTAAACAATCCTGATCGTAGACATTTAAACGCGATAACAGCAGTAGATCTACATGCACAAGTGCGTAATACTGCCAGCAATTATATGGGACTCAAAGAAGTACTATCAGATTCTGAAGGGAAGCTTTCAATTTGCGTTTGAATTGCTCAGCAGTAGATAGCCTATACGTGTTTAAGGTCACCATCAAGCAAACAGTTTGGGTGGGCAATGGGTTGGACAGTGGACACCCGTCCAACGAAGACTCTACCAATTTAAGTGGATTACGAAATTCAGAACATAAAATGAGACGTGGGGTTATAGGCTCAGGCTACTCATGAGCAAAATGCGACCATGCATCTGTATGAGTCATTGAATTAGAATTCATCTTTGGTATTATTGTTCTTTGAAGGCGTATTCTTTGCTGCTTGTGGAATCGGATTGGCCTTCCTCTTCAGCAATGTCGGTGGAACTGTTCTTCAGGTAGGCCTACAGCATAGTTGGTCTATCACACTACACAGATGTAATATTATGATTCCGTCCATGAAATCCTCACCAATCTACGGATCTCTCATTTCACATAATATTATAATGTTGTTCACTTCTACATCTCTTTTCTTCTTCGTCTCTTTTTTCCAGAGTTAAATTAGATTGTTTTGGATTAAATAAAACACAATTTGATCTACTCAGATTGTATCATAATCCAATGATGGAACTCGCACATCAGCCTCTGGCTCTTTATCTGATAACGGTCTGGTTTTCGTGCGCTTCGTGATGTTGCCATATGCGTCAGTCTACCGTGATGTAAAGGGTTCCTTATTACTAATACCAGTGATACAGTCGTTTATGATCATAATTGCTATAGGTAGGTGTAAAACGGTTTTCTTTGCTTTTCAGATGTCCGCTTCTTTCACTGGAGCTGTCTATGCTCCGATTCTCGGAATCTTTATGTTGGGATTGTTCTTTCCATGGGCAAACTGGATCGTAAGCTTTTGTCATTTCTCTAGAAAAATTGGTAGAAATTCATACAAATTCTTTATTAGTTTGCAATTACTACAGTTTAACTTTATTCCAATGAATTTACAACCGTTTTGTAAAGGAAAGATAGCTTGAAAAATGTCGATTTCAAAAAGCGTGTTGTTTAAGTTTGTAATTGATAAGAATTCAGCAGTAGCAGTAGTGGTTGTACTGGTAGTAGTAGTTGTTATTGTAGTTGTTTTAGTTAGGTATTATATTGGATGTAATAACGCTGATTTAGCAGGGCCATGCGACAAGCACGATTTGCTGCATCATACATCAGCTGCGTCAAACTAGATTATCTTGAGATAATAAAACAAGAACATTATTTTTCGGATGAGTGAAGGTGGTCATCCCTGTTCATGCGCATAAGCAGGTTTCTGAATTATGCTGTCACGTTGCAGGGAGCTTTGGCAGGTGGAATTCCAGGATTTCTGTTTCCAATGTGGATCAGCATAGGAGCATACGTGGAGAAACCTCCCATCTACAAGGAGATGTCTTACAATGTCGAGTGTTGTGACATCACGTCAGACAACTACACGTCGTCATACTTTAACTACACCTCGCCTTACCTCTCCACCACTGACTTCTACACTACACCTACGACAGAAGTTGAAGAAGTGTACGAATTACCGACTTATATACTTCTATCCAATTAAATGCAATTTTATTTTATCAACCATGAATGACTCCTGGCCTATTAGTTAAGATAAAAAAAATGTCTCTTTGATACTCTTTTATTTGCATGACCTGAGGCTGTTTATTCACGCTTGTATTTGGGAAACCCTGACAGTGGGACAGTAGTCCCTTAAGGGTTCTCTCCTTTTGCTTTTTGTTAGTTTCTATGTCCATTATGTGTAAAAAAGATGTTTTCTCAACTGTCACTGTGGTTGTGGTTATGGTTACAGTTTTAGATAATGTACTTGAAAAGATAGACGCGCCAATAATATTATCTCTTAACCGACTAACTTTCCTACAACTCTTAAATGATTTCTGAATAAACAGGTTATACCATAGTATGATATCATGATAGTGTCTGTTGGAAAGGTGTGGTCCTCAACGGTTCCGACGTGCTAGTCGTGATGCTGAGGTTGGACTCCCGAACGGAACTTATTTCAAGGCACCTATTTCACTTGGCATCTCTCCTTATACAACTCAGTAATGATGAGCAATTGAGCATACCAAGCACACGAGCGAATGATATGATAAAGCAACACTGAGCTGAAGTGGCCTATGCCTCGAGGTTTAGAAAGTTACATTGGTATAATGGTATTACACCTCTTTGCCGTGTAAAGTTGTGTGAAATTAATTTTGCCAAAACAGGTCTGGTCTCATGGAACTGTACTCGCTGTCTTACATGTGGTACACGACTCTCGGAATGATGACAACAATCATAATTGGACTCTTTGTCAGCTTAGTAACAGGTAGGCCTATATGGCTCTAGGACCATTGCTCATAGGCTGATTGCTCATAGGCTTATAGGCAATTATGTTTCAACATTCGCTTATGCATGTAGTATTTGTTATATAAAATCACACACGTACGAGCAGTCGAACACACGTACAAACGCATACACACCGACATGTAGGCCTAAATACTACTCAAGTTTAAATGCTTGCACGTGTGCATGCATGCGGTTCATACGAGTAGTATATATGTAGGTAACTAATTATAATTAGGGGGCCTACGTATACGTTTGTATTCTCTTGCATGTTGTCTTCTTTTTCCAGAATATTAAGTTGTATTATCGCAAGCACCTGTATTTCTTAAAACATCCTGTCTTAGGTTACACTAAACCAAGGGATATCGATCCAAAGCTTCTGATTCCATACGTCGACAAGTTCTGGTGTTGTTTCCCGGAGTCTTGTCGAGCGAAATTCAGGTGTGGAATCGACTACAGCAAGGTAGATGAATTTATAAGAGGTTGCTGCATGGTCAGCTGGAAAGAGCTACAAATGATTTTGTTCTTGATTTAAAGCTATGCCAAGTTCTCAACTAGAGCACACTAAAAACAGTAGATTTTTGCCTTTTAGTCGCAGATTTTGTAGGCATGTCAGATTTTGTATAAGTTATTGCAATAGACGATTACATTAGATCACACTGTAGTTTCAGTTTAACGACTCTAACTTTCGTAACAAAGATTATTACCGTCACCCTCCTCCATTATTCAGACATTGGACTGGCACTGCCAACGTAGGCCTACAAGCAGTGGCGGAGTTCACCATATTAAACAACCGCTTAAGAAATAAACTTGTCTCTAGCTACATGTATATCTTTGATTTTTAGTCGTCTTCTATGTTTCGCTAATTTATTTCTCTTTATGCAGGTCGATGATTCAGATTCCATCTCGGAAAATGGAGATGAGAAAAAATCCGTGGACGCGGTCCATAACGGAATTGGCATTATTTTTGTCTCCTCTGACCCAACGGACCACGATGGAAGTAGCAAGAAGCAGGATCTGGATCGTGAAAGTACTGGAAGTGTCCACTCCTCACAAGAACCATCTGCCTCAACTGATGATGATTCATATCGCTCTGAAACCGATCATCGGAACTTAGGATGTGATAACGACGCTTACGAATGTTTAGATGAAGTTGAAATTATTTCAAAACTATGATTAGACTTGTAATTGCTTTAGAATACTTCGCGTTATCTATATTTATAACAAAGGATGTATGTACCGGTATGTGACTTTGTCCAGAATGCCCGCTCACAATTGCAGCTACTGACCTTAAACATTGTACATAAATAGACCTTCACCAGAGTCATCCAAGTACGCTATTTTCAGATCTTTATTCACTTTACATGTAGGCCCCTAGATCCAGAAATACAGACATTCTAAAATTCCGCCGTGTTAAATATACGCGATCGCTGAATTATACGACGCCATAATTTTTTTAATCTTCTGCAATAACAAATTGACGTTGCTTTTCACGTCATCAAAGCTTAGTATGAAACGCAAACGCTCTCAGTCCAACAAGCCTGGGAAAAGATAAGTTACGTAGGCCAAGGAGTATATATACTAACTAAATAAGCAGCAAAACCGCCCCATGGCACAGTAGCGGGGGGATCTGGGTTTGGGGACGAAAAATCTAAATTTCCCGTGCAACGCCGGGTCCCCCAGCTATTATAGTATCGTATAAGGAAGAATCGTTTTCATTAGTCCAACTTTCATTTAACCAACAAGTTTTTCGTCAATCCAACTTCCATTTATGGATGATAGACGTGGTGAAGTAAAATCAGCACAACGTGAAGATCATTTATATGATGCCCGATGCACATAGGCTACCTACAGACGTGCATGCAAATGTACCAATACTAGGCTATGACATCTTGATGGAAAGACGTTTTTGTTCCCAGCCGTTACTACGGTAATCTGGCCATATACTGTCATTGAGAAACACGGGCGGCAAAATTAACTGCAGGGCTTAAAATAGGTGGAAACGTGTGGGGGGGAACACGGCGTTTCCACTGCTCTCAAAATTCTTAGTCTGCGTTCCCACTGCTCACCCAAACCACTTTAAATACTGGAACGCATCTGAGAGGGACATTCGACGACCTGAGATCAGTCTCTGCTCTGTTGGACTTTCGTTGGTTCTGCTTGTTCTTCGGTTCGTCAATGTCCATCACCGCATATTCCATCCGTTGTCATCAGTGCACATCATATCCTGTTGCAGCAGCTGGAAAATATAACAACAACAACAACAACAACAACAACAACGGGTATTGTCTGAGTTCCTCGTTGTTGCGTGGAACTGCCACCGACTGAATATTCCAATATAATTATTTTGTCATAATTATATCTTACAACCAACCTATATGGATTGACTACTACTAGTGGCATGTCATTCGCCAGTTGCCTCAAACGAAGAACTCCACCTTGTGAATAATAATTATAATTATAGAGATAGATGTAAAAGGCTTAGTAATGGAAATAATGGCGATTTAATAATAAAGGCCGTTGTTAATAATGATAAGCTATTTGCGGTGACACTACTAACAGTAGCCTAAAATGCAATAGTAATAGTAAGTGTTTTAAATCAGTAAAATTGAATTGAATTGAAACGTAACAGTGATGTTGGCCTATATAGGCTACTAGTAACAGCATAAAAGTGCTTCATGTAATTCAAAAATAAATATAAATAATAGTTAAAGTAAATAGAATATTAATTGATAGAGTTGTAATAGCAGTAGTAATAGTAACATGGTACCGTAAGCCTCCCACCATATCCTATGGGCAGAAGCGTTCCCATTCAGGCATACAGTTATCGGTACATTCTTCTTCTTCATATCCACCCCATCTTTCAAAGCACATGCCCACGGCTGCAACCAATCAGCACAGGATCTCAAAACAAATCTTAGATCAAGTCTTTTCTCGCTTAATGACTTTTTATAGCGCCATTATATCCACATATATTTATAGGCTACACAATACACCAATTATTGGGAACCACGCCAAAAGAAACCCCTGAGAAAGTATCTCAGAAGCTTACACGAAACTGCGAAAAATCAGATAGGGAATTACATGTATGTCGGCTCTTTTCAAAACGAATGAAAGCTGATTCAATTTCAACCAGAATAGCTGAGAATGGTGAAACGAATTCTTGTCTAGGTCTAAATGAAAATAGTTAGTTCCAAGTTAGAAGTCTGATTGATAAAACTTAGATGCTCAAATAGAAGTTCTAATGATGAAACGAGTGCGTGTCTAAATGGAAGCTGGATTGATGCAACTTATTCCGTTTGACGAACAGTCCGTTGATGAAACTATAGGGGCCGCTATGGATTCGTAATCAACTAATCATAATCGCTATCGCTAAATTTTTAAGCGCCACTCGAAAGCCACGCGCAGGGCACCAGCTTATAACAAGCGCTGGAAAAATGTGTGAAATATTTCTATATTATTATAGGCCTACTGACGGAAGTATGATAAGTTTACGAGAAGTATACCTACATATGGCTATGGCGAATATGATGAAACCAGCGATGAACAGAAACGGACAGAATATGCACCACACTACAAGGTAACTTCTCCTGTCGTCATTGTCATCGTGAGACCTGCTGGGTGCGTTGGCGCCGCGAGAAGTTGTCTCGGGTGGCGCTCGGAGACGGTCGTGTGTTATCCGATCTCCATCCATAGAAGGAGCGGCGCTTTCGTACGGTGGAGGTAGTTGGAACGAGTGCTCGGAGAACTGATCCTGGTTGCCATGGAGTTCGCTGTAGGGAGGCGGAGCTTCATTTGGAGGCCATGCGGATCGAGGGGCGGAGTCTGGTGTAGAAGCACCGCCTCTGTCTGTCGATTCGTCATTGGTTGGTATGGCAACGCTTTGCCTTTCGGTGATTGGTTCGTCTGGTGCTAAAGGTTCCGGAGCTACTCGGTTCATCTTGACGGTCAGTGAAACGAAGGTTCAAGATTTTGATCACAGCACAAAAGTTTGGCAACCAACTGCTAAGACTCTAACACGTTCGCACGGTTCTTGGATGGTGCCAGTCCCAATTCAGGACAAACGAGGAGGGAGACACTGATAGGTAATCTTCACTTTACGGGAGCGTCACTCCAATAAAACTATACACCGATGAATACATAATTATAATAATAACATTGTACAGTTCCATCACCTCTCTTTTGCACCCTTTCGGCAAGCGTTTGAAGACTACAGAACTCTCTTTTAGGTTGTTTTTTTCATAACCACCCCACTTTCTAAAGGATGGCTATGCCCATATGCAATTAGGCCTACTTTTACAGCTATGGGATGGTTTTTACAATTAAGCTGCTGTGAGAAAGAATTAAATGAAAATATAATGTAGGCTAATCTGAGAAAGTAAAAGTCAGATAAGTAGGCTAATATGATTTCCTTCTTGTCGAATGTCACAATTGAAGTTTCTTGTCAAAAGTATAACGAGATTTCTTGTCGGGTGTAATAAAAGTTTCCAAGGATCATCAGATCCCCGATGAAGTTTGATTCTAGAAATTTAACAGACTTCGACGGCTGTTAGTAATAATTAAGAGTTTAATGAAAAATCTATATTGATGCCAAACTACATTCAGGTTTGGATTAAGCTTAGATGAAAAATGAAATTGTTACTAATACTATACAAATTTAACATCGAAACTTATGAAGAGTTATGACTGCATGTGTCAACTTAAAAACGAATAGGCCCTAATATGTATTGAATTTCTTGATCGCTTGAATGGCTGAAGGTGTTCGAAATGATTGTTAAGAAATACGATGCTTTCAAATATACACAAATCTGCACTCTGCACTGTTCTGCAGTCGTATAATAGACCTAAACAATACACATACCGTATAATACAGTCCGTCCTTGTAAAATTCTCTGGAGGAAAATACAAGTAGGCCTAGCCGTACGGGGCTATCATTCCACATAAACAATCTCCTAGATTCCCTATGATATAATATTATGTGGAAGGCCAGAGGAATTCAATATCTCCCAACAAAACCAAACAATAGCTCACCTGCTTCGTGTTAGACCTCCTCCTTTGCAAGTTACAGCGTACTAATAAAAGTACCACATAATAATTTATCTATACACAGAAATTAACTGATAGCAATCAGGAAGACGAAAAGTTTGGACTGCTCGACCTCCCCGTGTTACATAATTTATATCCTACGTTAAACGTGATACATTTATGACGACAGACGTGCTTTCATCGGCGCGGCTAAAAACATTGAGTCTCTTGGTAGTCATGCTTCTGTTTTATAATTGTTTACAAGAATGTCACATTAGACGTAGACCTATATATACACAATATTGCCATGAGATAAGTAGATGTGCACGTGGCACAGGACTTCGAATATACGGCTTCAAAGATTTCAAATTAAGAAAGTTTGTAGACCTACATGTAGGCTACTATTATATTTCACTCACGATATCAGTTGAGCCGATAGGGCTAGGCCTATGCACTTTTATGCAACATCTCGAATAACCCGTGCATTTGCGTGTAAGTTGTGACGCGATGTCGTAAGATATAACTCCACAACGCATACCATAGGCTTAGTCAACGTGAGCTGCAAAAATATAAGCCTGCCGCCTAAGCAACAATTCGCACACAGTTGTATTTGTTAATATCTCTTATAAATATACAGGGACAAGAACAATGCGAGTGTAGGCCTACGAATCACAGACAAAAATCACAATTTGCAATTACAAAACATAACAGAAAACTTGAGATTTTTAGAGCGGCACAACAACAAGAAATAACAGTAAAAACGTATTTTTTTATTACATTTGACTAAATTCGCAATTGTTTTTGTTTCTTACGTGACTAAGACCTTTGCATTTTTAGTCGATTCGTCCTCCTGTTTTCCCAGTAAGGTAGAGTTAATGAAAAGCTGTTTTCTTTCTGCAAATAATTATAGGCCTATATGACATTTTTGTCTATCGTGAAGCTGTGGCCTTTAGTCTTTAGGTTTCAAGTTCAGGGCCCATCTTTAGAGTCTTATTATGCATGAATGCATCTTAGCCTATAAAATTACAGTCGCCGACTAAGGTCTAAGACGGCCGTCCCCTAATTTCCCTAAGCAATCTGGTCCTACTGGTAATGAGAAATAAGGCAGGCAGCCTATGTTCAGGGTTTAAAATGGGCTGGAATGAGTAGGAACGGCGTTTCCACTGCTCTAGAAATTGTTTGCCTGCCTGAGCTCACAGTGCTCACCATGCATGGAACTCTGCAATTAGCACACGCGTTCCAGTAAAACGCATCATCTGAGTTCCCACTGCTCAACCATTCGGGGTTCCCACTGTTCTCTGAATTCTTAGCCTGCGTTCCCACTGCTCAACCATTCGGGGTTCCCACTGCTCACCCAAACCACTTTAAATACTGGGACGCATCTGAGATGGACTCTCGACGACCTTGCCATCAGTCTCTGTTCTGTCAGACGTTCGTTGGTTCTTCTTGTTCTTCGTTTCATCAATGTCCATCACCGCATATTCCATCCGTTGTCATCAGTGAACATCAGATCCTTTTGCTGCAGCTGGAAAATGTAACAACAACGGATAAGCTTATTAACTGAGTTCGTCGTGTTTGCGTGGGACTACCACCGACTCACTATTCCAATATAATTATTATGTCAATTATTTCTTTCAACCAACCTGTCTATTAACTAGTGTCATGTCATTCGCCAGCTGCAGCTGTCGCTACCGCAGAACTGCACCTTGCGAATAACTACTGACAGAGCTACATGTAGATGTAAAAGGCATAGTAATAGAAAATTATAGTAGCAATTTAATAATAAAGGCCATTGTTTAATAACGATAGGCTATTTACACTAACACTAACAATAGCCTAATAGCAATAGTAATAGTGTTTTAAATCAATAAAAATTGGGTTGAATTGAACCGTAACAGTTGGCCTATATAATTATAGGCTACTAGTAACAACAGAAAGTGCTTCAAGTAATCCCAAAAGAATATAAATGATAGTTAAAGTAATTAGAATATGTATTGCTATAGTCTAGTAGTAATAGAAGTAGTAATAGTAGGCCTAATAATGGTAAGCCCCACCATACATGTATATCCTATGGGCAGAAACGTTCCCATTGTCGTCGACAGTTACCGGTGCATTCGTCTTCTTCGTGTCCACAGCATTTCTCAGCACACACACCGACGCCTGCAATTAATCCACCAACACAGTATCATCAATTATTATTATTATTTTAAAGCAAATTTAAGATCAAACGTTAAGTCACTCTAGTGACTCTGCTCACCTAATGATTTTTAGCGCCATTGTTTACATATAAATACACAACACACCAATTGAGAACCACGCCAAAAGAAACCGCTGAGAAAGTAGCATATAGGTCTAGGCTATGCATGAAACTGGGAAAAATCAGATAGGCCCTATAATAGCCTAATCCTATATAATAATAGCCTAAAGGGTTATGTTGGCTCTTTTCGAAACGAATGAAAGCTGATTTAATCGGATCAAGAATAGATTACATGTAGATAAAAATTGGGGAGCATTGTTTTAAAGCTATAAAATTTGATTTGAAATCTTTATACTTATCCACCTAAGATTATTCAGACGTCTCAACAGCAGCAATTGATTCTCCTTGTGTTCGCAACTCTCCAATATTGAGACAATTCATTCATTCATTAAAGTATTTATATTTCACTTTTCAAGGAAACTGCTCAGAGGTGCTCGCGACTCCTGCGCGGCCAAAAATAACAGGTTCAAGCGCTTATATTATAATGACATTGTGTCAGAGAGTGATAGGGAACAGGGAGGCCATTGCCTACCGCCAGGCCAACCGCAGAAAAGACTCGGCTTTGCATGATGGAGTATGTTCAATGTTCTCTCTAAACGATAGCTAAGCGATTCCGGTTCATTCGCGGTTCTAAAGTGTAAACATTTTATGGTTATTTGTCATTTCTATGGCGTCGATCGCTACAAGTTACAACAGAGTGCAGGCCCTACATTCAGAAGCAATAATAAATAGGCCTAGAACGAAATAGCTCGCCCATAGGCCTACTATATAGCCTAGATGGCCACATTGGTTAGATCTATAGTGAACGTCACGAAGTGTCTTAGATCAAGGGTCCTGACTTGATTAGCCTACCAACGTTGGTTTATCTGAAATGTTTTAATCTTTGGCTGTCATGGTCCGTGCATGCGCGGGAACCTCAAGTAACTTGGTAACCAGTCAGACTCTTACTCGATTAATTATTAATTGAAGGCTGAGCAGTGAGCCTGCAGGGTCGAAGCGATGGTTTGCGGACGTTTCGTCAACGGACGTTTCGTCAACGGACGATTCGTCAACGGTCGTTTTGTCAACGGACTAATCGTCAAAAGTACAGCTTTGGTTGAATACAAGATGGATTGACGAGAAGAATTCTTATTAAATTCAGAAGTCGGATTGATGAAAATAGTGTTGTAGGCATATTAAATGGAAGTGGGATTAATGAAAAATTTTGTTAAGCTAAATTAACAAAAGCTGGATTTATTCAAATTAATTGTTGCTCAACTAGAAGATTGAACAATGAAAAGAATACTTTTCTGAATGGAAGCTGGATTTAAGGAAATTATTTATGCCGAATGACGATAAATAATTAATTGATGCTCAAATAATTATGAGCTGGAATGCATGGTTAAATGAATTCTTATCGAGGCCTAAATGAAAACTGCATTTATGAAAATCACTCATTCCAAGAGAGAAGTCAAATTTCTGAAAACTAATTGATGTTCAAATAGATGTTCGAATGGTGAAACGAGTGCGAGTCTAAATGGAAGCTGGATTGATGCAACTTATTTCTTTTGACAAACAGTCCGTTGACAAATCGTCCGTTGACGAATCATCCGTTGACGAAACGTCCGCACACCAAAGCTATTAATTATAGGTCGTCGCTCTTGAATCGTAATCATAATCGCAATCTCCAACTTTTTAGGCGCCACTCGAAAACCAAGCGCAGGGCAACAGCTTATACACGAGCGCTGTAAAATGCGTGAAATAGCCTAATTACGTCTATATTATTTTACTAAGGAAGGATGATAAGTTTATGATAAGTAATTACACTATACGTACACATGGTTATGGCGAATAGGAGGAAACCAGCGATGAATAGAAACGGACAGAATATGCACCACACTACGAGACAACTCGACGATATACGATTACTCTCATCGTCATGGTGAGATCTGCTGGGTGCGTTGGCGCTGCGAGAAGTTGTCTCAGGTGGCGCTCGGAGACGATCGTGTGTTGTCCGATCTCCATCCATAGAAGGAGCGGCGCTTTCGTACGGTGGAGGTAGTTCGAACGAGTGCTCGGAGAACTGATCTTGGTCACCTGGGAGTTCACTGTACGGAGGCGGAGCTTCGTTTGGTGGCCATGCCGACCGATGGGTGGAGTCGGGTGTAGAGGCACCGGCTCTGTCTGTCGATTCGTCATTGGTTGGTATGACAACGCTTTGCGTTTCGGTGATTGGTTCGTCTGGTGCTAGAGGCTCCGGAGCTACTCGGCTCATCTTGAAGGTTCAAGATTTCGTTCAAAGCACAGAAACTTGGCTACCAATTATTGCGTCAACTCTGACACGTTCGTACGATAGGACGGTGCCAATCCCAAGTCAGGATAAACGAGGAGGGAGACACTGATAATCTTCACTTTTACGCAGCGCCGCTGCAATGAAATCATAAAACACCGATGAACACACAATTATAATTATTGTACAATTCCATCGCCTCCCTTTGCGTCTTTTCGGCAAACGTTTAAAGACAACAGAACTGAAAATCCCATGAGTTTCATTTGCGTATGAGCGGGGTAGGCTACAGACCAAGATTCTTTTTTTCATAGAAACCACATTTTCTAAGGAAAGGCTACGCCCATGCAATTACTTTTACAGTAATTGGAACAGTAACGATAACTTATGGGTTCTTACGACTTTCAGTTCACAAAGCACCGGTTAATAGGCTGAAACAACTGAAAAGCGTCTTGTAGTAAGCTTATAGGTTTCTAAGACGCCCAGTTTGGAGGGGTCTACTTTTTAAAATTTACACAAATGATCTTATTGAATTATGTTCTATAGTTGCTGTCACTGCTTCGTTAATGATTACTCTTTGCATTTAGGTGAAACATGTACTTCTCTTGGAGCCCACACGGAATAAAAGCACAATTTTCCTTAGCATGGGCGTATTGGAACACTCTCCCCTACATTTATACCTATACGAAGAGTTATCACTGTCAACTTAAAAACGAATGTTGACTGAATGATTGATTAATTGATTGCTTGACTGAGTAAAGTTGTATTTAATGATTATTAAGAAATACAATGCTTTCAAATGTTGACCTATAATGCAGTCCTATAGGCCTACACATACCGTACAGTCCATCCTTGTAAAATACATGCAATATATCTGGCGGAAAACACAGGTAGGCCTATATAGGCATATAGGCTTAGATGTAGTTGCTATCACTCCACAGAAACATTGTCCTATAGATTCCCTTCAGACGGCCATGGGTGTTCAATGCACACCATATATCCCAACCAAACAAAACAACGGCTCACCTGCTTCGTGTAGACCTTCTCCTTTGCAACTTACAGCGCACTGATAAAAGTATCACATATAGGCGTACTGATAAAAGTATCACATATATGCGTACTGATAAAACTATCACATAGGTATACGCTACACATAAACTGATACCAATCAGGAAGACGCTAAACGTGACGCATAGAACGACAGACAATAATTATGTGCTGCTAAAAACTTTGAGTCTCTTAAATTGGTAGTCAATGACTAGTCATGCCTCTGTTTTATTGCTTAACTAAACGAATGTCACATAAGATCACATAAAAATTCATAAGTACGTGGTAATAGTGGTGCACAATGTTGCCATGAGATAAGTAGACCTAGATGTGCACGTGGTAGGCGTAGGTCTATATAGGACTTGGACTATTATACGGCTTCAGATTGTAGATTATTGGCCTATGCTATCTCACTCTCGATATCTGTTGAGCCAATCAGACAAGGCCTATGCACTATTATACAACACCTTCAATGACCCATTTAAGCTGTGACGCATTCCCGTTGTCATAAGAAAGCACTTCACAACAGGAGTAGGCTTATAGGCCAGTGGTTTCAAACATGCATGCGACCCGTGGACCCGATTAATGCGGCCAGCGATAGCCATCTTGGTTTTTTAAAGAAAGGAATTGTTTAAAAAACCGAATTTTGCTATTTGAAACCGTGTTCGAACTGTTTTTTTACTCTATTTTGCTGTGGACATTGAATCTGATATTCATATGGAGTTTTAGGGACCTTTAACGTGACACCATGCTGATTGATGAAGACTGAAACAGAAGTAGGCCCACATTGAAGTCACTGTATTTCAGAATTCTACACCTTTCATCATCAGCATCATCATCATCAGCATCATCAGCATCATCAGCATCATCATTTATAATCTAGTTTATTTTCTTTCCAAAATGCACATACAGGGTGGTCCAAAATAAACCGCACAGTGACAGTTTTCTTGATATAATGTATAACAATTCAATGTTTAATGCCATTTTTCTTACTTATTTATACTTATATTTTCTCTAACGTCATTATTGACTTCATCATTGTTTATCATCCGTGCAATATGCCAACATCACACTTGGACCCTACAGCAAGACGGCGCTCCATCACACACCGCCAAGAACACTATGGAGTATCTGCGACGTGAGAACATTTTTTTCATTGAGCCTGACATGTGGCCCCCAAACAGCCCGGACTTGAATCCAGTCGACTACGCTGTTTGGGGCGCCCTTCAACAGATGGTATACCGTCGTAGAAGTTTCACCACCGTGGATCAGCTGAAAGAAACAATCGTCACAGAGTGGACCAAGCTGTCACAGCGTTTCATTGACCGCGCAATTGATCAATGGCGTCGTCGGCTTCAATGCGTGGTCGAGCAGCAAGGAGGACACATTGAACATTTTATGTAACGAAATCCACCCATGCATGTAATGTTACAGTAAAAATAATTGCTGTGTTTTTGTGAATTTTCACGGTTATATTTGAATTGGTCTGAATAAAGTACTATCAATTTATCATTGTGCGGTTTATTTTGGACCACCCTGTATATAGGCCAATTAGATTTCTGAAACTAGTTGCAATGCATCAAATCATCAAATTATGGTCTTATTTTAACTATAGAAATAACTTTTTAAAGATGCTTGCTGTAATTTTCTTTTGACACAATAAGGAAAGCAGCTTACAAAATGCAACCGAAGATAATAATTATTATTCTACAACTTACAATAATTAACTAGCCAATCGGAATTTTTCCATCGCCGAAATGTCTGGCCCCGTAGGCCTTATTGTCCCAGTGCAATTTTCATGACCAAAGAAAAGGCAAGATTGTGACAAGAGATAAAGGAGTTTGCTCTTCAAGACTCAGCGATGGCAGGTGTTTATAATTTCTAACATCGTCTTCTAAATCGCTTCAAGTCTCTTGTAAAATGCAAAAAGGTTTCAAATTAAAAGTCTGTGAGCCCATTATTATACAAAACCGTAGCAATTGTAGGCCTAGAAGGTTTACTTACATGCAATTTATGAACTATTCAACTGGTATATTATTATAAGCTGATACGCAAACATCAATAAATCACGATCAGATCTATGCTCTTCATTCGACCGGTCTTCACGAAGACTGTTTTGGTGATTAGTGTGCTCCTGAATAAGTTAGTGCCCTGCGCTTCACTTTAGAATTGAGATTTAGAAATTTGCAGTCTACGTTTAACTGGAAATTATGTAACGTCGCTTTAAGATAAGTTTCTCTTTCGGAACGAAGGGATCTCGGATCTTCTGCATTGAGTAGATAATCATAGATATTGCAGATTCAGTGCTTGATTGAGACAACGAAAAGTTGCACGGGTGGCACCGCATCAGACTCCGAATGCAGTGGACAGGATAATGATGAAGACGATCATTCCAATGACGGATACGGACAGCGACGCGCGTCCAAGATGACGTGCGGTTGAAATATCTCCGTCATCGACTGAGGACTCGGCCAACACTAGATAGATTAAAAAACACATTTTGAGCATAAATACACGAGAAACTATAAGACACTATAGACTTGCAAGTGGCTTTACTTACACCTGATAAATACCAGGCGAGTAAGCATAAGCATATAATTTTAGACATAATTTATACTAGAAACTCTGGTTAACGAATTAATCACGAAGCATTTGTAGGCCTACAGGTTCTACATGTGAGCGAGTGTTGGGATTGGGTTTTACGGTAGGTACATGTCAAGATTTCGTCGATTATCGCCAGTAACTATACAAGGAGAGGATTATACACGTTGTTTATAGCCGTAGATGTCTGCTCGGTTTGACCTCTCCGAATTGTGGCCTGGCACCGAATAATATAATAATATAATTATACAAACAAAGACAATTACAACTGTAAGTACAACTTCAACTGCAAGTACAATTACAATTACATTAAAAAAGTAAAATTGCATTAAAAAGTTGCAGCAATTACTATGAAGACCACGTACTGGCCAGAATGTATGCGACGATACCGAAGACGACTCCGCAGAACCAGAACGTGAGACAGGCAACGGTCTTGTGAGTTGAAAACGACATAAAAGGAACATAATGAACAACTTCCTGTTGCTGCTGCACTCCTGCATTGATGATCACAACACTCTGCTGCTGCTGCTGCTGCGGTGGCGGCGGCGGTGCTGGAGGGTAACCATAGTTACCAGGAGGAGGGTAACCATAGTTACCAGGAGGATAGGATGCTTCAGGTGGGTATTGGTAGGATCCAGCGGAAGGTCGTTGTCCGTAGTAGGGTGGTGGCTCGCTGTAAGGACCCCCGCCTCCGCCGGAAGGTTGTTGGAAGGGCTGCGGCTGATCGACGTATTCAGGAGCTACACCTGCCATTCTCGGTAAGTTTCGCAAAAGTTTTGTATACGAATGAGTCTACGTTGATTTTCAATTCAATCATTCGGTATAGCCTCCTGAAACGTAAACAGAAAGATGCTTTAACACTGGATGCATGAAAGATGCGCATTGGCCATTGGGAAGGCAAATTAATGCTTCTTTGGGGAGACTCGGCAAGATATGAAAGGAAAATGGGTAAAGCTTAAGCTTTAGATGAAAACGCTAAGATTCGCATGTACAACGCACTGGTTGTGAGCGCACTGCTGTACGGATACGAGACGTGGCCCATGACGGTGACGAACAGAAAAAAGACAGTCTGTAGGAGTCAGCACAGCATATTATAGCCTATAGGTGGCTGAGGAGGATTATACATGTACAATCCTTTCTAAGAAATTAAAAAATAATGTCATACGGAGAATACCACTCCTTCGGTCTAAGGACTAAATTATAGTCTACCTAATGTATCGGTTTCAGCACGTTAAATTTGTCTTGTTTACGGTAACTTAGAATGGGCGTTCAACTACAATTCAAGGTTTCATAGGTTAATGATCGCAGGAAATATTCTCCCAATGATAATGACTATAATATCTAAACAAATGCAACCAAACATATAGTCTAAGCTTAATAAAACCAACCGTAACTTCACCGTAACGTCACCTAACGCGTATCAGACGCAAATCACGCGTAACCTAAGTTTGTTTCCTATAGAATAACTGAAAGGTCTACGCAGCGCAATATTATACAGTTAGGTAAACTCCACAACGTTCATATTCTAAAGTATCTCTCGTCTTATGCCTACACCAACCTTCTGCATTGCACCACAAAGCCAAGAACAGATCATAGATGATATTTATGCTCATCAGCTAGGCTAATGTTTACACACTAAACGCGTTCTCTACATGTAACCAAACACTACACTACTGTAGAACGCGCACTCGACTTCAGTTATATAGCTCTATGCATCAGCCAGCAGGTTGGTGAAGTGGTCTGTTCCAATATAAATAATTATTAAAGTGGTCTCCAAAAGTGGTCTCCAGAGAAGTGAAGTCTACCGAGCTTGACAGCTTTACTGCACTGCCTAATTTAAATGCGAATGGTTTTAATTCGTTGTCGCTAGAGAGCCGGTCTATTCAAACAGCGTCGCGGTGGTCTGCTGATCGTAAAAATGGAATAAAAATTATGTTCTAACTTTAAATTTTTTAAAGTTTGACAAGTGGAGGTTATTATCTCAAGGGTCCAACAGTGTCCAAACAATCGTATTAACTAGCTTATTCGCACGTTCAGATTCTAATCTTCTGCATGGTAACGAGACTTCGGGCCTCAGATGTTCTTTTGAATTACCCTTCTGACTGGAGATAGCGCTCGTGAATAGGCTGGTACCCTGCACTTGTCTTTTGAGTGTTTTTTTAGAAATCTGGAGATGACGATTAAGATTTTGATTACGGTTCTAAACTTATTTAGAAATAAAATCGATAGACGAAGAGGGAAAGGGCAATAATCGTTTTCAGGTCAAGATTGAAATCCCGGTATATAAGCAGCAGCAGGTAGCAGGAAATCAGACACTGATGCTGGATGGTGTTTAGGGTTGAAACGGCGATGGAGGGTAATAGGTAGATGAGGAATCAGCATAAGGACTGTGAGAAACAGCGTCTTCAGGTTCCCTGAAAGGCCTGCGAAGAGATGGCAAAAGCTGAGGTTCCGATGAGTTTCGTACGTAAGATGGATCAGATATTTGGCAAAATTCTGGAGGAGTTAATTCCAGAGTGGCGGAGCAGCAGATAGCTATAATTGTATGGTCAAAGCGGTCGAACCGCGAACATCTGACGAGAATGGCATGGCTTTGGAATTGAAGTGCGTCGTCATTGCGTGTCATAGGATGACTTTGTACTGTATTCGTTGAAGCAAAATATCAAGAAGGCAGAGAGAAGAGACTTGCTATTGAGAATAATTGTCAGAGGCAAAATGTATCGTAGAGAAAAATGAGCAGCGTTTCAGTTGTATAGCATTTGGTAAAACCTAGGTGGTTTGATTATGGAGTGAGTTGGAAGTCGCTACTAGTTAGCCTACTAATCCTAAATGAGCCTACGCGTTCAGTTGTGAGGAAAGTACTCGGTCAGGGACCCTACGCGATGGCTTGAAGTGGATTCGACCCCGCAACTTTCAGGCTCATTCACTCATTCACAGCATTTATATAGCGACCTTTCAAAAAACTACTCAGAGTCAGAGGCGCTCCCAATTCAACCACAATCAAAATCAAAGAAGGTATACAGGGTACGGAACAAACCCTTTGCACTAACGCGCCCCACCAGGCAACCTGATGCAGTGAAGGTAAACTTAAGTTAACTATAGAATTTGTTTCCACACTGCCTATATTATAGGCTAATTATACTAACGAGTTTAGATCAGCTAGAACTTAATTGCAACAACGAGCCACGAGCACCAAGGGGCTCAAACAGGCATTTGCGTATAGTGTGGTCTCTTCACCGTTTCATACACATACGGTAGATTGATTTTATTGATTTTCTTACCCAGTGAACCTGATCTTCATTAAGCTGCCGAACGCTTTATTATGATTATGATCACGTAGACATCTTCAACGTTGCTATTTAAACAAACGTTAAAGCACTGGAAACATTTGCGCTGCGTTGAAGAGACCGCTATTCGAAACAGCAAGATCGAAAGTTGGTTCAAACGTGACTTGATCAGTAGGCCTAATCATCCTAATGCAAATTCAATGTTTATACCTGAGATGTACTTTTCCGAATAGATCGAGCATTCGTGAGTTGAGATTTTAATAGGCCTATGCGTAATTATTCGAATACTCGATCTACATGTAGGCCTATGCTCCTCGGAGTATACAAAAGCGAAAGAAGTAATTCACTACCATAATCTGTAGGCCTATTATACACTACATTTTTACTACGGTGGTGTGTTGGTGGCGTCGTTGCCTTGGAGCCGGAAGGTTCTAGGTTCGAATCCAGCTCGCCGCGTAAGGACCTTGGGCAAGTCCTTCACTCACAATAATTGCTCAGCGCTTCGGCATGAAACTCCGTTGCAGTGTCCGCTCGATCTGCATTTGGGAGCGCCTCTGATCAGCGAGAGCTTGAAGGGGCGCTACAACAAGTGCACACTGCACATACAAACAAACAATATTCAGGGTCCATAATACTAGCATGGCGCTTTCAAACAATGTGACAGCCACTGTCTTTGTCTGAACCATAATAATAATAATATTAATAAAGGCCGAAGACAAGTCGCATGTGCTTCTACCATCTTCGTCAGATTCGCTAGGTGCGCCACTCGCTTACAACTAAAGCCGCCATTTAGATGCGCAGAAGCTGACTTTGGCAGTGCTGTCTATGACGAAAGTAGCCGCTTTCACGGATGAATTACACGTTATAATCTATCCTTAATACCGCGGCTCGCCTGATTGGCGACAAAAAACAAAGTGTGGTCATAATTATATCGGAAAGAACTGCACTGGCTGCCGTTTTCAGAAACGTATTGAGTTTAAGATTCTAATGCTCATGCGTAATTCAGTAATTGTCTAGCAACTCTAGCTGTCCAGGCTCGGATTTATCTTAGAGAGCTTTGTATGTATGTGCACTTGTTATAGCGCCCCTTCAAGCTCTCTCTACTCAGAGGCGCTCCCGATGCAGTGTGCCAGTGCTATCCATTCCAGGCCGTAGATTCCTTCGTTCTGCCATGCAAGGTGACCTGATTGTTCCTGTGGCTTGAACTTCCATGATAGTGTTGTGGTCGATCCATCTTTCTGGGATAAGTTACCTTATAATAGTTTGTGTTGTGAACTTCTTTCTGTTTCTATGTCCATTTTCCACAAGCGTTTGAACAGACCATTCGCTTTGATTGTAGTTTGATGTCAGGTCAAGAGCACCTCTGCAGGTGAGTAGGCCTATCTCTTCTCTTGAAGTTGCTCGCTCCATATAAATTTACGTTACGATTACAATATTATTATCAGACTTCATATTTTTCAGGAAGGGCAGACTATAAGCCTACTTCATGGTTTAGTACTTTAATTTTTAACACGAGCTTTAAAAGACAAAGCAGGAAATTAAATATTTAAGTTTTTCCTCATAAGTTTCTAAATGTAATTTAGGCCTACTCTATTTCACTGAGCTGTTCACCTGATAAGCTGATACGCAAGCATAAAAAGTCACAATCAGATCTATGTTCTTCTTTCGAACGTTCTTCATGCAGAATGCTTTGGTATTTAAATAGTGTGCTCCTGAATAAGTTATTGCCAATTGCCCTCCGCTTCACTCTACAACTGAGCTCAAACTCAGAGAAAATTATGCAGTTTGCGATTAAATTGAAAATTATATTACGTCGCTTTAAGATAAGTTTCTCATCGGAAAGAAAAAAGGTCCTTTAATTGATCTTCTGCATCCATGGAGTAGATATACATGTAGATATTGCAGTTTGGCGATTGATGGATACAATGAAGATGGATGATAATCATCTCATATATAAAAGAGTCCTAATGAAACGGAAATGACAACGATGAAGATGACCATTCCAATGAATGAAACAGCCAGCGATGCGTGTCCGAGACAGCGACCGGTTGAAATATCTCCGTCAACGACTGACCACTCGGCCAACACTAGATAAATTAAAAAGCACATTTTAAGCATAAATTATTGAAACATAAACAAAAATTAAACTCAGGAGCATTTCTGAGTGGTCCCATGACGAAGCGCTTTATAAATTTTCTTTGAATGAATGAATGAATAAAATAACTAACTCCCCATTAGGGTTCACTAGCTTTCAACAGTAGGTTTCAATGGTAGGCTATGTTTTCCAGACACTTTGGGTAAATGACTAAAAAGGTCATTTTGGGGGGAGGGGGAAGAAAAATTATATATATTTCACCAAATGACTTTAAAAAGGTCATCAGTTTTTCGGGCGTAAAGATCAACGAATTTTTCTCAAAATTTTGATCCCCTCAAAAATTTCTTTAGCCACCCTCTGGCTCTAGACGTCTGTTCGACTTGACCTCCCTGGATTTTTGACCTGCAGGAGGCGTCTCTGAACCTCTGAGCAGCCTTACTCATTGTTCCGTTGCTGCGACAATTTAATTTCAATCGCAATTAAGATTGCCAGTACCATTGCAATTATGAATGGAATAATATAATAACAATTACAATTGCAATGTGCTGCAAATACAGTTATAAATACAATTACGATAGCCATTAAAATCGCAATTATGATCACAGTTAGGCCACATTTATGAACACAACTACAAAAGCAACAAAAATTAAAAATACAATTGCAATTATAAATATAATAACAATAACAATTAAAATGCAATTGGGCTGCAATTACATAGACCTATTATAAACACAATTACAATATCCATTAAAATCGCAATCGTAATTACAGTGACAATTATAAATACAGCTAGAAGTGCAATTAAAAATTGAAAGTACAATCACATTGCAGTTTTAAAGGTAGGCCCTAATGGTGTTTGCAAGCTGAATAGTACAGAATAGGGCCTACATTAGGCTTATGCTTTTAAAATTGCAATTATAAATACAATTATAGGCCTAATAATAAGCTTAATTAGAAAAGTAAATACGATTACAATAGCAATTGAAATTGCAATCATAATTAAAATTATAAATCAACTACAAATGTAATAGAATTAAAGGTAGCCTACAGCTTGCAAACACCATTACACCATTACATTTAAAACTGCAATAATTTAAATATAAATGCAGATACAATTATAAGCAACTACAATCTTTATTACATGAAGATCACCTACATGCCAGAATGTATGCCACGGAACCGAAGATAATTCCGCAGAACCAGAACGTGAGGCAGGCAACCGTTCTGTGCGCTCCAAACGACATAAACGTAATATATTCATCAACGTCTTCTTGCTGCAGCTGCATTCCTGTGTTCACAATCACGACATTCGGCTGCTGCTGCTGCGGTGACGGCGCTGGAGGGTAACCATAGTTACCAGGTGGATAGGATGCTCCGGGTGGGTATTGGTAGTACCCTGCGGTAGATTTTCGTCCGTCGTAGGGTGGAGGATCGCTATAAGGACCGCCGCCGCTGCCGGAAGGTTGTTGGGAGGGCTGCGGCTGATCTTCGTTGACAGGAGGACATGGAGTTTCACTTGCCATTCTCGTTCAGTTCCGCTAAAGTATCGTTTACGAATGAGTCTGCGTTTGTCTTTTTTCTTTTCCAATTTAATTCACTTATTCGGTGATCGTCTAAAATTAAATTGGAAGGGTACTTCAGCACTGAATGCATGGTTTGACATAATATTATGGTTTATATAATATTATTATTATTATTATTATTATTATTATTATTATTATTATTATTATTATTATTATTATTGTTATTATTATTATTATTATTATTATTATTATTATTTTTATTATTATTATTATTATTATTATTATTATTACAATCTGTCCATAATTCCGCGGATCGCCTGATTAACGGCATGCCAAAGTTCGGGCATAATAGGGCCTAATAATAGTCTGATATAATTACCAAATTTTATACGGAAGAAACTGCCGATTTATCTTAGGGGCTGACACATGCCCCAAACAAATTTAAGGAAGAATTTGGCATATTCTGAAGAAATATCGACCGAACGATTAAAAAAGGTCATAAACTATTTTGTCAGGAAAAATCGGCAGCCTATATTCTGAAGAAATTTCGACCAAACGACTAAAAACGGTCATCAAATTTTTCGGCCGAAGATCCTCCAACAAATTTCTGAACAGGGCCACACATTTCTTAATCCGGCCCTGACCAGATCTGACCTAGACTAACTGAAAGGTAGGCTTATATAACTCAGTGCAGTAGGCCTATAACACAGTCTTATACCAACCTTCTGCATTGCACCACAAAACCAAGAACAGTTCAGACAGATAATTAATAATAATAGCCTAATGCTCATCAGTTATGTTTGCACACTAAATGTCTGCTCTAACTAAACACTGCACCTCTGCATGGAGAACGCGTACTCGATTATATAGGCCCTATAGCGGAAGAGATCGATGCATCAGCACGTAGGTTTTGAAGTGCTATGTTCTCTTTTGATTTAATTATTAAAGTGATCTCCAGAAGTGAGGTCTACAGAACTTGACATGTTTTATTACTGGCGCCCATAAATTAAAATGTGAACGGCTTTAAATCGCTGAAGTTAACCTGATTTATAACCGTCGTCTATCCAAACAGCGTCGCGGTGGTTGGCTGATCGAACACCTGGAATCTGTTTTAACTTTTAACTTCAAAATAATCATCACGGAAGTTCAATAAGTAAAGGTCATCAC
This sequence comes from Lumbricus rubellus, assembly GCA_945859605.1. NCBI lineage: Eukaryota > Metazoa > Annelida > Clitellata > Crassiclitellata > Lumbricidae > Lumbricus > Lumbricus rubellus. Next base: position 47,881,685 of record OX243815.1, on the reverse strand, counting down.
AACCTTAAGAGTTCTTCGATGTCATAACTATTGTATTAGTTTAATCAGTGTAAGCTAATTTAATCAGTGCACGACGATTGTCGTACAGCGACGCAGGTAGGACAGCTGCAAATTGGCGCGCGGCGTCTGGACAGGTGATTGTCTGGACAGTGCGTGATGTCTAGACGAGCGTACGTTGAGTGTACAAGGAGGGAGTGGAAGTGAAGAAGGAGTGTTGTGTGTTGAGAGCCGTTGAGATAGGCTGTAATAGTTGTTGTTGAGTTGCGATAGAGTAGACTGATGAAGGTAGTAGTCGTGTAGTTGTTATGATAACGCAAGTGTAGTCATTGTTGTGTTGTTGCTGATCGTTTTACTTTACATCGGATTTTGGAGTATTATAAGAAGACTTAAACACGTCGTCGTTGTTGGTTACAAAACAGTGAAAGTCTGTAGATTCTTTACCTAGCCATTTAGCTAATGAAACAGTTATCTAGGGATAGGCCTACGCTACCACGAACTTATACGAAGAAGCTTCCGAAGAGACTGATAGGAGGAGGTGATCACAAGGAGGATATCACATTTGGTGTCGTTGCGGTGAGATAACGATCCAAGTTGCAGGAGAACGATCCTAGTTACGAACGGCGGGTCTACGTGCCAAGTTACGAACGGAGGGATTCTATCCAATCAACAGACGTTGTGGAGGAACGGACGCTGTGAATTTATCGAGGAGCCGAGCACACGGGAGAAGCAACGATACATCGAGCATCCGTACGTCAGTGAGAAACGACAACACAACGACTACAAGGTAGAAAAACTTGCTTGTCTATTGAAGTGTGCATAAAGAATTGAAGTCAGTCAATTGCGAACATTTGAAGAGTAGCCTACTATTTTATCAAGCATCTGTAAAGTAAAGAAGTAAGATGGAGAAACTTACGGAGCAAAAGCAAGCAGCTATTAAAAAGATGTCTTCGGAGAGACTAGTAAAATTATTAATTGAAGCAGGCGTAGACGCAGAAGAAGTTGAACAGATGTCGAGGGAACATTTGATGAGAACTTTGGCTGAGATTTGGGCAAAGGAAGAAGTTGAAGAAGAAGGTGCTGTTGGAGGCGCTAAAGAAAAGCCGGTTGAGAAACCTCAGGCACCGATGTCCATGGAGGCGTTGCTACAATTCATGATGATGAGTAGACAAGAAGAAAAGGAGAAAGAGGAGCAACGAGCTGAAAGAGCAGAAAAAGCAGAAAGGATTAGACTAGAGAAAGAAGAGCAGCGTAGACAAGAGGAAAAAGAGAAAGAAGAGCAGCGTAGACGCGAAGAGAGAGAATTACGACAACAAGAAATAGATATGCAGAGGCAGCAGTTCCAGGTACAATTAGAACAAATGAAAATAGATCGTGACGAATCAGAACGAAGAAGGATGGAGTTAATGATAGAATATGAAAAAGCAAGGAGAAGCGATGAAGAAATACGGAGACAGCAGATCGAAGACAAAAAAGCTCGTGAGGAAGAAAAGGAAAAGATGCGTTTACAAGAACTGCAAAGAGCCGAAGAGATTCGACAGGAAGAATTCCAAGCCGAAAAAGACAATTTGGAAAAAGCAGAAAGAGAAAGAGAAGAACAGATGCAATTGGAACAAAAGAAACTTGCTATTAAGGAAGCTCAACTCCATGAGATGGCTATTGAAAAGGAGGAACGCAGAAAGCCGTTAGACTTGTTGCAGCAAAAGATAGAACAGGAGGAACTGCGCAGGGTAGAAGATCAAACTCGACTGACGAAGAAAGACGAAGACGATAGAAAATGTCGTGAAGAGTCAGAACGAAATAGGCTCAGAGAAAGTGAGACAATGGTGTCAAAGATTAAGAAGATAGGTGATGCAATGAAACATGTGTTACCGAAGATGCCGAATGATAAGATGGAAGTGCCATTATATTTTGAAACAGTTGAAAATGCATTCAATAGCTTCGCTGTGGAAAAGCAGTACTGGGTGAAATTGTTGTTGCCATTGATGACCCCGAGAGCGCGAACGGTATTGAATCGATTGTCATTTGAGAATTTAGATAAATACGATGCAGTGAAAGAGCATTTGTTGAAGGAATTCAAGTTAACAGCTCGTGAGTACAGGTCAAGGTTTGCAGAGGCCAAGAAGACAGCCGAAGAAACCTATACGATGTTCACGGCTAGGCTGAAGAACCTGTTGAATTATTATGTCCGAAGTAGACGAGTGGACAAAGACTACGAGAAGCTGTTTGATTTGTTAGTGGCGGACAAGCTGAAAGAATGTTTACCACCAGGTCCACTACAGTTTGTCTTAGCAAAAGAGGGCACAGAATGCCTGGAAGCCAGTGACGTGGCAGACCTCGCAGACATACATGTAAACAATCGGATTGGTGTGATGTTTCAAGAAAAGCCGAAATATGAGTCATGGGACAATAATCCAAAGCAAACCAACTGGGACAGCAATAACAAAGAAACTGGAAGCCAAGCCAAAAGTAATGATGTAAGGAAAGATAATTTCTCGGGAAAGCAATGGTCGCAAGATAAACAGCAGTCAACGTGGGACAGACAAGCCTACAATCGAACTCCGCCGCTGGGACGCCCAACAGAAAGTAATGCATCATACACGCCGTACAACAAGTGGGAGAACAATGAGCAAAGAAGTTTTATAAAGAAACGTTGCCACAACTGTCAGTCCGACAAACACCTAATAAAACACTGCCAAGCACCAGGAGCGGCAAATCTGAGAAAGAGCTTTAGTAGGAGTGCAGAGAATTTGAGAGTAAACCGGATCCAAGTGATAAATGCACCTCCTGGTTGGGAAGAACAATACAACCGAGAAACGGAAGTGAAGTCGGTGATGAAATGTACACCACGGTTTATAATACAAAGTAAAGATGATTTTTCACTTATAAAGAAGATTGCCTTGCAGCATGTGACGGTAGAAATACGTGGAAATGATGGTCAGCCTATACGAGTCAAAGCATTGAGTGACTCTGGAACCGAGATACCAGTAATCAACGAGGAACTACTGAAAGGAACGACAGTAGAAGAAATCGGCAGAGTTCATCTGCAATGTGTAGCTGGAGGGCCGATTCCAGCTAAGTTGGTGAAAATCGAAGTGCGGATGAGCAGTCGTAACGAAGGAGCAGCTACAGAGGATAGGACAATAAATATCGCGCCATATTTAACTTTAGTGTGTGCCAGCATTCCAGCGGATCTGTGCAAAGAAAACAGGGAAAAGTTCTTGCTACATCCGGAGATAATTGCAGAATTGAAAGAGATTCCACCAGTGAGTGTATTGCAAGGGGAACTACAAGCGAATGTGACTACAAGAGCACAAAGTCGGAGAGCAGAAGTCGAAGGCGGAGAAGATGAAATGATAAACGAAAGTTCGCAAGAAGATGACACGGACAGCGAAGATGAACTCAGCATTCAAGATGACGAAGGAATAACACCCGAGAACAATGAAAATGAAGAAGTGATGGCTGCATGTGAACGAAATGATAGTGAAGATTCGGGAAGCGATGTGGAAATTGGTACGAGCATGAGAGAAATGTTTACGGAGAATACGAATGATGAAAAACAGGTGGAAAATGCAAAGAAATTGGAGAAACAAAAACAGTATGCCGGCCAATATAACAAGAAAGCAAAATATAAAGAATTCAAACCAGGAGAAAACGTCAACGTACTATATCCAACGTCAACCAACAAATTGATCTCACGATGGCATGGTCCATGTACAGTGCTACAAAGAAGATCCAAGTATTCGTATCTGGTGGACATGAATGAAAACGGCCGACGAATCGTCCATGCCAACAAAATGAGGAAGTTCATCGCAAGAACATTATCGTGTGGTCTCATCGTGGCAGAGGACGACGAATTCGGATCAGTGGTAGAACTACCATTGAAAGAAGACCAGGCAGAGACGAAACAGAAATCGCTGCAATTGGACTATGAACAGATCGGACATCTTACCAGCGAGCAACAGAAATCACTTCAAGTGGGTGAGGAACAAATTAGTGATTTAGCAATCAAGATGTCTAAACAAGTGCTGTATGCAATGAGCCGTATGTAGATGACATTGAAGTACATTTTGATAATTGTCCTAATCATTTGAATGGACATTCTTTTAAGACAATTAGAATTGTTTCTGAAACAGATCAGATTGCATAATGTGATTTTATATATGTTTGAGGTTGGCAAACCATTTAATTTGTATTGTGATAGCAGTGACTTTGCTGTGGGAACTGTGCTGTCACAAGTGGACGATGAGGGGATAGAACGTCCCGTTTCATTTATCAGTCAGAAGCTGACAGATACCCAGAGGAGATGGGCGACGATTGAGAAGGAAGCCTATGCAATCATATGGGCTTTAAACAAATTGAAAGAAATTATTATTGGTTCCAAGATTAATGTGTTCACTGACCATAATCCTTTAGTTTATTTGACTGAGTCAATGTCGAAGTCTGCTAAGTTAGTCCGATGGTCTTTATCATTGCAAAATTTTGACATTCTGTTGAACTATAAGAAGGGAAAGCTGAATGTAGTAGCGGACTGCTTATCGAGATTGTAGTATAAGATATTTTGTGATTGCATTTAGTATAGAAATTGTTTGTATTTAGTTTAAGCATTATACGTTCGCTAATTTTTAAGATTAATTAGCTCTCTTCAAAAGAAAGGAAGGAGGTAATGTAAGCTAATTTAATCAGTGCACGACGATTGTCGTACAGCGACGCAGGTAGGACAGCTGCAAATTGGCGCGCGGCGTCTGGACAGGTGATTGTCTGGACAGTGCGTGATGTCTAGACGAGCGTACGTTGAGTGTACAAGGAGGGAGTGGAAGTGAAGAAGGAGTGTTGTGTGTTGAGAGCCGTTGAGATAGGCTGTAATAGTTGTTGTTGAGTTGCGATAGAGTAGACTGATGAAGGTAGTAGTCGTGTAGTTGTTATGATAACGCAAGTGTAGTCATTGTTGTGTTGTTGCTGATCGTTTTACTTTACATCGGATTTTGGAGTATTATAAGAAGACTTAAACACGTCGTCGTTGTTGGTTACAAAACAGTGAAAGTCTGTAGATTCTTTACCTAGCCATTTAGCTAATGAAACAGTTATCTAGGGATAGGCCTATGCTACCACGAACTTATACGAAGAAGCTTCCGAAGAGACTGATAGGAGGAGGTGATCACAAGGAGGATATCACAATCAGCTTATTCACAGTTTCCTCTGATACCCTATAGCAGCCGTTCTACGACCTCCTTCGGGCTAATCTTTGGACAACCCTTCTGAATAGACTCAGCGCTCGTCAATAAACTGGTGCTCTGAGCTTGGCTCTCGAGTGGCTCTCTAGAAATATGTAAATTACCAGATTACGATTGCGATTATGATTACGGTTCTATTTTGAAACAAAATCGATAGGCGAAGAGAGGAAGGATAAAAATCTGTTTCAGGTCAAGATTCGAAGGGGGAAGTCAGCAGTCAGTCAATGAGATGACTATAGGGTGGATGATGTTTAGAGTTGAATCGGCGATGGAGGATAATATTATTGGAAGGTGAGGAATTCGGGATAGGACTGTGAAAAACAGTGTCTTCAGTTATGCCTGAAAAACATGCAAAGAGATGGCACAAGGTGAGGTTCTGGTGAGTTCGTAGGATGGGTAAGAATATTTGGTAGGCTATAATGTAATCTGGCGGAGTTCATCTCAGTGTGGCGGAGCAGCATTACTATGGCTATGGACAAAGTGGTTGAACCGTGAACAGCTGACGAGGATTGTTCGACTTGGAGGATTGAAGTGCGTCGTCATTGTGTGTGACGTGGCTTTGCTAAAAGCCTAAAACTTAATTGCATCAACAACCACGATCACCAAGGTGTACGCAAACTAACCATTGCGGAAGTAAGTCTCTTCACCGTTTCATACACAGAACGTAGATTGATTTTCAGTTCTAGTAAACCTGGTCTTGATTAAGTTGTTGAACGCTTTATTATGGTCACTTTTAATGGACAATTGACGTGGCTATAAAATAACTTTTAAAGCGTTGAAAAAATTGCGATAGGCCTATGTTGAAGAGACCTGTAGGCTATTCGTGAGCAAGATCGAACAATAGCTTGTATAGAATCTATGACTTTGTCATTAATCATTCTACTTCACAGCACAGTTCAAGCAGGATTTATTTATAGATACACTCTTCGGAGTTCATAATTATAATTTAATTAAGGGACAAAAATAATTCATTGCCATACCGGATCGGTAGGTCTATCTATGCTTGCACTAGGCCTACAAATCGTCGCCTGAGGATTATCGTGTCGTATGTCCACTTTTGTGAATTCCGAGAAAAACGAGTTTTAAGTTTCGCAACTTTGGACGCCAAAAATAAAATATCCAGTGCAATAAAACTTCAAGGAAAGACGTCATATTAAAGCATCGACATTAATTAAAGAATGTTGCACAAAAATTAAACTGAAACTTAGAATGGTTTTTGTGAAATTTAAGAAAATGTTGTATAAAAATGGATTTAAATCAATTGCAAGTCATCCTGACGTGAGAATTTTTTATAAAAAATATGAAATAATAAAGAAAGCAATATACAATCAATTGCGACTTTGTTCGTTTCAATTTTCGCAAGTTTAATACCATTTTTAAATAAAAGAATGTTTTTTATTCTCTGGACATACGACACTATGATACCATGAAGTGTGCAGTGTATTAATGTCGTATCTCCTTATCGTCCAATCAGCGACGAGCTTTCTCTGAGCATACGACAATGCACTTTTAAACCGTGAATGCGGTACTGGAGATACATGTACAACAGAAAATTACTTACTAAATTGGAGATACGACAAGGTAATCCTGTATCATGGACAATGTTGGACATACAACAAGGAGTTTTTGTTGAATATCTTTAAAACGACTTGTCGTATCTCCTAACGGTTAACAGTGAAGAAAGATAAACAATTTTTTGCTACAAAACAAGTCTAAACTCGATTTTGAAAAAAAATGGACATACGACAAGATAATCCTCAGGCGACGAAATATTCAGGACCCATAACTCTTGCAGCATCGCGTTTTCAAACAATGTCGCAGACACGGTCTTTATCGGAACCATAATAATAGAGCCAGAAGGCATGTCTATGGAAACTAAGATCTAATTCCGAGTTCAGTGTTAGAATATTCTTGGAAGAACTTGCGAAAGCCACGCCAGGGCTTTTTAACGTGCAGTTGTACACAAAATGTGGAGTTCTAAATGTATTTGTGCAGTACTGTTGTAGAAGCACTTCTTTACAGTAAAAACTAGCAAAAAGGGTCATCGTCCTCTGACTGGAAGTAATTTACCATGGAGAATGGGAAAGGAATGAAGGATTCGTGCAGTTCTAAAAATTCCTTAAAAACAGCCCTGAGCCAGGCAACAAAGTGCCTCAGCACTTATAAAATGAAAGCAGTAATTGGAAACGTCATTGAAGGAAAATTCCCATCGGATACAGAGGATTCTTCTGGAGCAGAGAAAGATGCTTCGGATTCAGATGTTGATGGAGACAATGGTGTCATCTCAGTAGATGACTCCAAGAATCACTGAGACGATGATGATGGATGTAACAATTCCCATGACCGATACATAGAGTGATGCTCGTCCAAAATGGCGCGCCGTTGACTTATCGCCTTCAGAGGCAACGGATTCGGCAAACACTGCAATGAGTAAGATCAAACAATAATTATAATTATAGACTACACACCACACAAGACACGAGGAATTAGGCACGATAAATTGGTTTATATTAATTATTCATCATTAGATTTTACAGATCATAGGCGGAGACTTAGGGGGCACAGAGGGGACGGTTCCCTTCAATGAATGTGTTGGGGGACGGCGTCACGGCCCACGCATTTATTCCCCCCCCCCCAATTGTTGAGTGTTAGGGCATCGACACTTCACAAAGACACACTGCATACACTCGCGAAGAAAAGACTAAAAAAGTCATCAACTTTTGTAAAGAAGCAATAAAACAAAATTGTAAACAGAACAAAGAGAGGCAGATGAAAATAAGTTTACAGAAAGACTTAAGGAAGCATTCAAGCATAAGAAGAAGCAGAAGAAGAAGAAGAAGCAGAAGAAGAAGAAGAAGAAGAAGAAGAAGAAGAAGAAGAAGAAGAAGAACAAGAACAAGAACAAGAACAAGAACAAGAAGAACAAGAAGAACAAGAAGAAGAAGAACAACAACAACAATGGTGACAAGAATAACATCTAATGAGATACGACAACTCACCGGCGAGTATGTACCCGATGCCACCACCCAACAGAGCCCCGAACAACCAGATCGAAATACATGCGACCGCCTTATGCACTCTGAATGACAAGCCAGACTCATCGTCCACTGCCTGCAGCTGCGGTAGACCTACAGGTACAATCACTACACATTGTTGTTGTTGTTGTTGTTGTGGCCGATGCTGCTGATGCTGCTGATAATGCTGCTGATGCTGTGCTTGCATCGTCTGGTAATAATCATAGTTACAAGGTGGGTAGGAGGCGCCCGGATGGTATTGGCAGAACCTTGCAGATGGTCCTTGTTGGAAGTTGAATGAAGAAGGTTCGCAGAAGTATTCTTCTTGTTCATCGTAGGGAGGAGGAGGAGGAGAGTCTCGATGGTAGTAGTCACTCATTGTGTCCGTGATCAATTATTCTGTTGAGACAATCTGAGGAAAAGACAATTACTGTTCGAAGAGGGAAACACAAAATTCTGCCAATTCTGTAACCGCATGCCAAACGAAACCGCGTAATAAACAAGAAAGCTAATGTGGCCAAACTAGAACTTAAGGCGGACCTTATATTAGGTCTGCACTCTTCCACTACAGTCCAAGCGCGTAACCACTTATAGCTAGAGCAAATGTTAGGTATCACCTGCTTACAAATGATGCTTGGGTAAGACTGGTCTCTTTACATGTAGTTCAATGTGCAATAAGCTTATTATTGTCTTGATTAGCTGATGCAACAATAGGCCAAACTCCGCCACTGTTCCTACTCTACAATGTCAATGCCAAGACTGGATGAAGGAGGGAGTCGACGCCATTGCTATCCTTGGCATAAAATACTACTACTACATGTACTACAATTGATTCAAAAGTGTAGTTGCAACTAACAATATTTAGACCTATTAGGCCTAAGGCAGTGAAAGCAAATTTGTGAAAGATAAGCTTACTTAAAAGACGTTGCATCAAATGGCATCATAGCATAGCGTATTATACCCTACCCGTATTATACACTCTAGTCATGTGGCTGTATCCTGCACTAACCAATAACACAAACACAACGAACAGTTCATAAATCGTTATCGACTCTCTTCTACGCTCACAAACTGTCTAAAAAGTGTCATGCGGAACACAGTTAAAGTTTATTTATTCGATCAGAGTTTGTCGAAGTGTGTAGGCCCTATCATATAGTCTACTGGATCATGAAATTTCCTGTTTCGACCGCATTACACAGGTTTCAACTGCAATCGATCGAGTGGCTTTATAAAAATATTGACGAAGAACGGTCGATTATTGCTCTCTCGATCGATCGATTGTCTTGAGCGGCAAAAATCAAGAACCAGCAATTCTTCCGCTTTCTGAATTGCTCATTATAGGCGACCACAATAAAAGACTAAACTGTATTGTAATACGTATTCTTGGTAGGCCGCCTAACTATGTGTGCCATACTGGGTAACGACTCAGTGCTGGTAGGAGGCATTGTTAAAGGTATTTATGACAAGTATACAGTTGTGGGCATATTTTGTAGAAGATTAAGTATGCTCAAAAAGAATGCGTAGACCTATTAGTGATAGGGTCAAAGATCGATGATGAACGGGTGATTTAATGATGATGCATGGAGATGATGATTGTAGTGATGACGACGACGACGACGACGACGACGACGACGACGACGACGACGATGATGATGATGTTGATGATGATGATGATGACGACGATGATGATGATGACGACGATGATGATGATGACTATGATTGATGATGATTATTATTATTATGATGATGGGTGGTTGGGAGCTTCAACCTCCCAGTCTTTCTTAGAGCGCCATAGTATAGAGTCTACTTTCACACCCCAATTTCAAGTGGATCATAGTCCAACCACTCAGTTATTTTTCCACAATTCTCACACTGCCTCTCCATTAAATAGTGGAGCTACACATATTATGTAGAAATAAGCAAAGAGCAGAAGCTGTTCATTTGTTCATTTGTTCTTCTGTTCATCTGTTCATCTGTTTATCTGTTCATCAGTTCATCTGTTCATCTGTTCATCTGTTCATCTGTTCATCTGTTCATCTGTTCATATGTTCATCTGTTCATATGTTCATCTGTTCATCTGTTCATCCGCTCATCATCTGTTCATCTGTTCACCCGTTCATCAGGTTGTCGTGCAGACGATGATGGCGATCAGCAGAAGACCTGTGATGATGCCAGCTGCGGAGACAGCGATTGATGCGTTGCCAAGGTGATGGGCGTTTCTGAAGTTACCAGCCTTCGCCGAGTCCCGAGCGAACACTGCAAATAATATAGAAAAAAAGACACAGTATTGTTATACACATTCATGTTTATGAGTATTGAAACAACAGAGCACACGCATACATACATACACATCGGCCTATTGGCCTACATACAAGCATGCATACAGACATAGGCCTACACAATTAGCCTATACACATAAATGGTGACACAATGCTTTGCGCTCCAAACCGCATGACTTTGAACTGCCCATGAAAGATACTTTCATTTCGTCTCTCGAGTAGCCTACTGTTCAGCAGGACTGTTCGCAGTGTTATAGCTCTACGAATCAGTAACAAACAAGTTTCCCAGTCTAGAAGTTTGCAGAAGCGGATAGTTTAGTCCACTTTTCACATACTTCTAAATGTAATAAGTTGCGGTATGATATGTCAGCTTAATTTTCCTTATAATATTATGCATACATAGACTACATAGGCCTACAGTCTTAGTTCCTTTTACTCGTACTGCTACCATGAACAATCGAGCCTTTTGTGGTTGGCCCAGTAGGCCTATAGTCTGGAATGGGCTTCCTTTTGAGCTACCCCTATAGGCTACAGTAACTCTGGGACTCTACCAGGATCGTTCGTTACTAAACTTAAAACTCTTCTTTTGAGCGCGCTGGAGTCGGGAGCGCCTCCGAGTAGTTTTTTCTTGAAAGGGCGATATATAAATTTCCGAATGGATGAATACAGATATCATAAACTGTTATGACTTACGAGCGAGCAGTAGAGCGACGAATCCAAAGAGAAATCCACAAAACCAGAAGACGAGACAAGACAGGATGAGTTGAGCGACGTATGTCTCAGATATAAACGGATCTCTTACTACACGACTCTTCGGATCCTGCTGCTGCTGCTGCTGATGATGATGATGATGAGGAGGGATGGTTGTCATGACGAGGGCCTCGTGCGATGCCATCAGGGGATGCCCATGATGCAACTGTTGCTGATGCTGAATGGAATCTCCGATGCCACTTGGATGAGGGGAAGGAGGATGCGTGGGATCATTGAATGATGTCATCATTGGTTCACGAGCATCAGAAGCAACTGTGTCAAGAACGAAAGCACAAGAGGTGTGGGGCGCGGTGGTGTAGTGGTGGCGTCGTTGCCTTGAAGCCGGAAGGTTCGAGGTTCGAATCCACCTCGCTGCGTAAGGACCTTGGGTAAGTCCTTCACTCACAATTGCTCAGCGCTTGGGCGTGAAACTCCGATGCAGTGTCCGCTCTGCATTCGGGAACGCCTCTGAGTAGAGGGGAGCTTGAACAAGTACACATACAAACAAACATACAAACAAACAAAGAGACGAACTGTTCTTTCCGCATAAATTTTGAAACTAACATAAAATAATATACGTGGGTCTATTTTATTTAGCCTACTGTTGTGTCATATTAATTTCTTGCCTACATTTCTCTATAACTTCGTCTATTTCTCTATAACTAAGGCAAGTATAGAATTGAGCTTGCAGTGGACTCTTTATGGCTGTGATTACTGTTGGTAGTCTACTTCACGAAATGTAGCCTACTTGCACGAACCTCTCAAAACGTAAACAGGGCGAGAATTGCCGGGGTGTTGGGGGTTTCAACCCTAGTCTTTCTTAGAGCCCCATGTTAAAGTATGTTTTTACACCCCAATTCCAAGTGGATAATGGTCCAACCCCCAGTTAATTTTCCCACAATTCTCACGCTGAACGTAAATATAATCTATGCCAGACAGGCTAAGTTAGTTGTTGCTTACAAGCTTTCTCCACAAGCTAGCCTACATGTAAGCTAAGCTATTCCCTGCATACCGTTAAACTATTTCCTATGAGCCAAGTTGTGTTATTCCATAAGCTAGCTACGATACCCTCATACACTAAGTTGCATGCAGTTAAACGCTATTAGCAAATTATTTTAAGCTAGGCTAAAGTAGACCTGTATCTTAGGGGCAATAAACTTAATTAGCAAACTCAGATTCGTTAGTTGAGAACAGTTTGGTGTTATTATAGTATTAGCAGCACAAGAGGTCGCGATTCTAGACTCGCTTGGCAGGTCTTAATAGACTAACAATAATAGGCCCTAATTAGAGTGGTTGAATCCGGATCATGAAGGTCTATAGTCAGGCAAATAAGATTTCAATTAGGCCTACGAGACCTTACAGCGCCGTCGTTTTTAGTCGTGTAGGCCTATAATAGTCTAGCCTTGAAAAGACGTGCTATTTAAATATATTTTGAGACTTATTTCTAGAAAATGAAACCTAGGACCAAACCTCTGTGACCAGTGTGAATCTGTGATGTAAGTTCAGACTCCGGTTTCAGTCCTAGCTGTGATACGCTACAGCATGCAGTGTAGGCCTAGGCTATGCTCCAAAATGTCAGGACTTTGTGCAAACCAATTCCTTCGCTTCGCTTCGGTATTTTCAAAACAACCGTCTCTGTGTCCACTGTCTTAAAGAGAGGGTTTGTATCCTGTATAATTTTGCTGCCTACACGACGGTATGCTCGTTAAATAATAAGCATATAGCGACAACAATAAATGTTAGCATGCATATAACCTACATGTATAATCTGAATAGGCCTACGTGCATGTTGTCCTACATGTATATCTGTCTATGTTTATGTACGTCCGTGCATATTTAGATGATAGATCTGTAGGCATAGGTACGCCAGTATAGATGAATTCATAAATTACCATTCGTAGCCTTGCATAACCAGTTTCCGTTATATAAACCATATAGGCTATAGGCCTATAGAGTGACAAACCATCGACAATTTGTCAAACGTTCCTTCAAAGAGGACGCTTCCATTTTCATTTTTAATAAACTCACGCAGAATCTGTTCGCGTAGCCTATAGATTAGGTTTGTCCCTTTCACAGTTTCGCAAGCGTCTGAAGTCTGCATTGGCTCCCTTTCCTCAGAGAACCACTTACTGGATCTCTTCATTGGTTTGGCGCTGTCTTGCGAGTGTGGCCATGTCTATTTGCAGGATCTCTGCTCCACCACCCTAAGCGTCCAACTTTTAATAGACATAGAGAGACTACGGTACATATAAAAATAAATAAATAAGACTATATAAATCCGTGACTATCTCTCCGCTCTTCTAAGCAGGTTGAGCTTCCTAGCTGTGAGTGAATTCAGAAATCAAGTGGGCTCAACAGGAAAACACAATAATAATTTTTATTTTGTAAGTCGCGAGGCAACCCGGTGGACCTTCTCCGACATCTCTATACGAACCCGCGGGAGACCAGCAAAAATGGAGACGCAGTATAGTCAAGGCTGCTCCGCACAAACGTATCAACAAGGGAGACCCCAGCTTTAAAAGTAAGAGATTGAGCAATGACCCTGAGCTGCCGCAATTATTGGTAGTAGCAGCTGTATGAAGTGCAAGTGTGAGCTCAGAGTCCAGGAGCACTCCAAGGTCACGCACCGATGAGAAAAAGTCATTAATGGGAATTGAGTTGAGACGACTGAGGTGGGCGATGTTTAGAGTTATTAAACATTAAACGTAAAGACATAATATTATTTACAAACTATTATTAGACCTCGTCATAACATGATGTAGGCTATTGCAGATATTAGTTATGTTATGTTTAGCGTTTCATTGCAATAGACTAAATTAAAATAGTAGGCTATTTATAAATAGTTATTGCGATTCTCGCTTGCTCCATTCTTTAATTGCTCAATGCGCAATAAATGATTACCATAGGCCCTACAGTTAGGACTATTAACTGTCAGGTCATCTTTCTTATGTTAACTAAAACACAGAAATATTTTCATCTTTCTTATGTGAGCTAAAACACAGAATTTTTTTACAAAGCACGAACGATACATTAAGCACTTGGCTTCATTAGTGGGGTAAAGCAATATAATTAACCTATTAATTAGGTTAGTGAGCAAAATATTCTATGGGGAACCTAACTCTATTATAATTATCACAATAGGATAAGTGAAGTGAAAATTATAGTTAACCAACAGCGGTCAATACAAATAAAAATTACGCCTGTTCGGCTTATCGGCTGCTTAACTAAAATAATTAGGCCTAATTAGGCCATCTGGTGAGTTAGAACGCAGATTAATATTAAGACTCATGTTAAATGTTTACTAAGCTAATGTGTTAGTCATGAAAAATCCGCAGTGGCGATCATTAATTGCTCTGAATTAATTGCCTTGAAAGTGTGACAATCGAGAGAAAACTCGATGATGTCTTTCCTACATCAACATCGAATTACTCTTCAGTAATGCTGCACTGTATCCCACACGAACTCTTCAGTAATGCTGCACTGTATCCCACTCGCAGTCGAAGCCGAGTCTGACGCGGTGCGGTACAAAGATGTTGACCCAGTAAGGATCTCTGCGGTCGAAGTTGTTCGAGTACCAGTTTTTCGTCACATCATCTCTGAATAGGAATGCGTTGTCGCCATAATATCCGGAGAGTTCCTCAACGTCTGATTAGAAATAATAAAGAACAATACAAATAAATAAACAAATTAATTAGCCTAAGCGATAACTTATCGAATAAATAGCTCAATTATTAATAAATAAATCAATACTGTTATTCAATCGAACTCGAGATCAACAATCAGCAAATCGATCAACCACCTTAAGACATTTTTCTATGACGCAATTAATTAGTTTAGAGTTTAGACATTTTCTCTTATTTACATATTTGTGACACGAGGTCAAAACCCGTCACATGTCGGTTTTTGACGTTTTGATTTAGTCATATGCTACAATGACCATGCTCCAAAATGATTTTAACAGAATAAAAAATATCTTTTTCCTAACTGAAGTTGTGCTCGTTTGATTCTTTCATTAGTTTATAGTGAGAAAATCAAATAAAAGTTACTGAATATTCGTGTCATTTAAGTCTACTGAATCCACTAAGTTTTTATCCTGCAATTTTTCTGGACATTAGAGGCATTTATTCTGAATCAGATAACGTAAACGGCATCAAAATCGGTTCACTACTTCGCAAATTAGGGCGAATTCACAGTCAAATGCTGAACTGAAGAACAAACTGCATTCTTGACCCCTCTCGCCTATTTCGGCATCTAGCGCAATATCTATAGGAAGCGAAAAACGACGGGTTTCAAATCTCGGCATCACATTTGTGCTGTTTCGTCTAACTTGTAGGCCCACCTACGTGTGAGTAGGCCCTATTACGCAGCGACGCTCTTTTTCAATGGGACAGTGGCCAATATGGCCCTAGAATTTTGATTAAGCTCCCTGCTGCACTGCGCCTGTTGCCTTGAGGTCACAGCACTAGGCTAAAAACTATCTCAAGTAGGCTAGACGTGATTGCACTGGGAGCGCTTCTGAGTAGGGGCCGTCCATAAAGTACGTCACGCTCCAGGGGAGGGGTATGAGAAAGTGTGACAGTTTGTGACAGTGGGAGGGGGTCAGGCCATGTGTGACGTCACAAATTTTATTTTTTTAAATTTTTCTCTAATTCTTTTTTATATTTTTTTAGTATAATTTAATAGCTTTAAAAATAATTTTCACAAATTTTGTGAAACATTTGAATGAATTTTATGTCAAAGTAGCATGAAATGCATATCCCTGAATGGGTTGTTCACGATTCCACTCACTAGGAGCGCAAGTAGGCTAATGGGCAGAGTGGCAGACCGAAGATTAGCCAACTAGGCGTAACAGTGAACAGTGATGTTCATAATTATAATTTGAGCGGAATTATGGTTAACGGAAACAGGAGCTACCTTTAGGCCTACATCACAATAATCAGGGCTTTTATAACGTGCAGTTGTACACAAAATATGCAGTTCTAATTTCTAATTTCTAAATGGATTTGTACTTCTGTAGCCTACAGTTAAAACTAGCAAAAATGGTTATTGTCCTCCGATTGGAAGTAATTTACCATGGACGATGGGAAAGGAAAGAAGGGATTGTGCAGCTCTAAAAATTTCTTTAAAACAGCCCTGCAATACAATCAGTGGCGTAACAACCATGTAACGAAGGTGGACAAAATCCACGGGCCCCCGAGGTCCCAGGGGCCCCGAGCTGCTCACCCCAAAATAATTAATGTACTTTAATTACTGGGACAATAGTTATAGTCATCTTGAAAGGTAGGCTATATTATTGTCTTCATTCTCTGCAGCCTCTAGTTTTCTTTATTCCACATCTCTGCGGCACCTCAGCTGTTGATTTAGAATTAACAGTAACAACACTGCAGAACACATACATGTAGACCTATCAATTATCACACGTGGGACCCGATACTGTGTCAGATGTGCACGATTTCAGACTGGAGGTCAGCAGGTGTCACAAAATGAATATACCCATATTAATCTTATCTCCCCAGATGAAGAGAAGTTGAATATACCCATACTTCCATGTGCATTTATTTTTGCAAATTAATTTCCATCTGCTTTTTTTAAATGATGGCACAAAAGGTAACGGGTATGTTTATTCCTACTAGAAAATTTTGTTTGCCTTTGGTTTTAGAGCGCTTAGAACAATTAGAACACCTAAGAATTAACCCTTAGAGTCATTAAATAAATTCGAGCTGCCTCTGCTGCCTCGCTCTGAACATTGCTTAGGACATGTTAGAAGTTAGAACAATATTATTAGAGTCACTTTAAATTTTGATTACAGCATAAATGTTTCATTTACAAAATTTTTAATAATTGGGATAGAATGGTTTATACCCCCGGATTGTTCATACTGCATATTATCGGTATATTCCATCCGGAGGATAGATTAATTCATCCCCACTCCCGCCCACTCCCGGATATCTTTAAGGGGGATAGAATATTCCGTGACCCAGGTATGGGTGGATTTAGCAATTGGCTTGAGGTAAACCACCCTTCCCGCGGATCCCGCCCCTCCTGGCTGTATTTCAGCGCCCCTAAGACCAGACCCGCCCGTCATGGTGGGTTGCAAGAACGCGCTACGTGCCCAACCTCCTCCCCTCATTAACATGGCACATAATTCATTCAAGGTACAACTGTGTTTCCCCAAATAGTTCTGTTCTGTCTATCTATGGTACATGTATATGATTGGAGAGGGGCCGGAGGATTAAACACACACACACACACACACACACACACACACACGCACGCACACACACACACACACACACGCACACACACACGCACGCACGCACAACACCAACCAGTTTGCCATGGAAGATTAGAGATGGAAGCTTGACGTGACCCTGACTTGATCCTCACCGAGCTCCCTCTCCCATTCTGAAATGTTTTACCCTCATGCAGATGCAGACTAAAAGTTCCAAAGTCCAACAGAATCTCCTCCAATGAGTCATCAAAATTTTGACACCCTATCCAACACAGCCAGTCCTGTAGGACAGTGTAGGTAGCCTACCTATTAGACACCCTTGAACATATTCTATCCATCGCATCAGCTGCCTTGTAGGCCTAAGGCGCTGTTGTATTAACGGCGTCACGTCCGCGTGGCCGTGTTACGGCGCCAAATAAATTGTCGTAATTATTATTATTGCTATGGCACCAGGACATTAGGCGCTATATAAATGCTCTGAATGAATGAATGAATTGCACGTTTTGAGAGAAATACTAATTTGGCTACTCTTAATTAATCAATTAGCACTTTATAAAAATAGTCTCACTCTTGATTTTTACCCAAATAGCATATAAGTTATAGCTATCTCTTTAATCCTATACTCTATACTCTATAGTCTCGCTAACGGGTAACCTAATAAAGGGCCCCAAGGCTTAGAATGTCCACGGGCCCCCGGCCAGGTTGTTACGCCACTGAATACAATGTCATGTACATCTAATGGTAAACATGTACTTTACATGTACATGTTTACCCTAATTATATTATGAGTTCGGAAATTTACCTGGATACATCAAGATATGATCAATTATTTTGGAATAGTTGTTGTCGGCAAGCAGAAGCAGCACCTGACTTGGTCCACCATTGTCGTTGCAGTGTTCGTGCACTCTAAAGACACGCTTGTTGTTGAAACGCGTCAAAGGAACACTCACTCTCCAGTAGTCATCCCCGGCCAAGCCCCCGATCGGGTAAATCGTCCGAGTAGGAAGGTTCCCGCAGCGTAGGGTGGTAGTCAGGAAGACTCCATCTAGGTCGAGATCAAACAAAGGACCATCGAAGTGTTCATCAGGGGCTGGAGACGTTCTCAGGCATCTCCAATCTGGTGGATATGCGTCGTCTGCAAGACGGTTGGTGACGTGGTAGGCATGGGTCACCTCGTAATTCATTTCAACAGTTTCAGGATAACAAATTACCAACAAACCTACGCGACTACGAAAGTCGTTACAATGTCTGTCGTATTCGTTGCCAGCGTTGCCACTGAGGTTTCAGAAATAAACCCAGGTTTCTCTTTTTTAAACCCAGAAAAACCCAGACTATGTATATGAGCTATTATAGACACCTTTGTTAAAATTAGGTTGGATTTTCACTTGTTCGGATGAGAGTTAACAAAATGTTTGTCAAATGAGTCGAATCAAATGTATTTACAGCTTCAAAAATATCAATTTAAAAAGTTGTCAGAAACTCGGCATACATAGGCCTATAGACAATAAGCTGAATCGGTATGTCGTAGACCTACGTAGGCCTAGCCTAGGCCCTATATGTTCGCATGCTCAGCGGGTCGGTCGAACATACAAGAACCTAAGTGAGTGGCTTAAATTGTCCGAAGTTTTAAAGTTATCCGCAGTTTCTATGAAAATGTTCCTAATAGGGCCTATATAATCAACAATCCAACTTGTAAACCACCTAGAACATGAATACTTTGCAACAAATAGGCTAGACCATAATTATCTTATAAGACCTATGTTATCATGCGGGAGATGTCGATACGGCTCAACAAGGAGAAGAGTGACCTACTGACCTGACCTATAATTATTAAAATGCAAAAACAGCCTACTTCTGCGCAGAGCTATTCTTTTGCGTCACCAGCTTATAAATTATTCGTTAATAACGTGAAATCTTGATTATGGAGTTTCAAATTTAAATCAGTGGGAATTTTTTGGAAGAACAACCATTTTTCATTAAATTTCGATATTAGTCCCAGATTTTACAACATATTCATGTGTTGTAAATACAAAATGGCCAACCAGTTAAAATAAACCCAGATTTGGCCCGAAGAAAAAACCCAGAAACCCAGACGAAGGCCAAAAAGCCCAGATCTAGTGGAAAACACCCAGCTGTGGCATCACTGTTCGTTGCAATATTTCTGCCTGTAAGCTAATTTTGTATAACGTATAATGGTCAGCTAATTAATATGCAAGAGCGTACAAGTAGGGTAGGCCAGGTGGCTGAGTGGCGGGAAAGTTGCTGCGATATGACCTACGCCGGAGAGCGAGAGACAGAGACAAAGACAGAGAAAGGCAGAGAGAGGGAAAGAGCGATTGAAAGAAGAATGTACGGCGCTAAGAGTGATTATAGGTTTTTGATGGGAGTGCCAGTTGAGTTGTGTGGACGTGAATGGTAGAACAAGACTGATGAAAGATAGTCTTACAAGTCTTGTAAGGTTGAGTAGTTTTAACAACGCAAAATTAGTCGTTGTCGTGTGACTCTGCTGTTTGTTTCTGCTGGATTTTGAAGTACAAATATACGAGAAACTTATCGGTTGTTTTCGGTAGAAAAAGTTAAAGTAGGCTATACTTTTACCTAGCCATTAGCTACGAAAGTTAAGTTAATTAGGGATAGGGCTAGGCTACGCTGAACTTTTGAAGACTAGACAGTAGCCAAGCGCGGGGCACCAGATTATTCACGAGCGCTGCGTTGAGTCGAAGGGTTGTCCGTAAGTCAGAGTAGTCCATGGTGGTCCGGGTCGAGTTACCGTAAGATCAGAGGGGCGGAACAGCTACTATGGCGGGTGTCATCCAGTGGCGAATCCAGGGGGGCCAATCCGGGCATGGCCCCCCCATTGAAAACTGCCATGGGACGTGGCCCCCCCCATTTGGTCTGAAGTTAGCAATAGGAATATGGGTGCAATGGAAATTGGCCCCCCCCCTATTCGGAAAATTGCACGGGACGTGCCCCCCGTTTGGTTCCCAAAAAAAAGGTCATCAACTTTTTTGGCGGATGAAATGTTAACATTTTCCCGAAAATTTTGGCGGATGACTAAAAAAAAAAAGTCATCAACTTTTTTGGCGAATGAAATGTTAAGATTTTCCCGAAAATTTTGGCGGATGACTAAATTTTTCCCTTTTCCCATCCGAGATCTAAGATTTTGGCCCCCCCCCCAAAACAGTTCTGGATCCGCCACTGGTGTCATCTGGGTCGGGAGTTGGAAGGTGGAAGATCAGATGAGACAGAGTAGCCTAAGAGTTCTTGAAAGTGTCTTTAGCTTCGAATGAAAAACCCAAGCATAATAATAACAATATTAAACAATGAATAATTATAATAGACTGCCTGATGATGACAGTAAGATAATAGTTTAATCTGCCTTGATGTGAATGTTGAGTTCCAGAGAAAGCTTAAGACTCAACTGATAATTTCGATCTGCATTAAATTTTACTTGCACAAAGCAATAATCCAAAGAATGATTGGACTGAAGTTTTTCCAACAAGAAATCCAACTCAGAAACAACGATACATAACATCATCACACATCATCATAACATAACATCATCAAACACATCATCAAACACATCATCAAATGTTTTATTAGGACGTGTTCAACAATAATACTTGACGCTACTAACAGTCGCAGAATTTCAACAAGCACCCAAATTGTAAACGACTAACGCAAAAATAACACAAAAGCACAAACTAATATTAACCGATTTTCAAATAATTTATCCTATTTACAAACGCAGAAACACGATATAATTTACAAAATGATGATTTCATTCCACAAAAATCTACATGTATTAGGCTAACTTGTGTCGGAAAGGAAGCAAGTCTTCATTTTGTACTTCATTTCCTTTTTTATCTCTCTGTATGTCCCTCTCCTGCTCTCTCTTCTTCTCCTACAACATATGCTTATTTGCAAATTTACTTTTGACTCTGCCTTTACTGCTAGTAATTAATCATATTTTCCACTAATTCTAGAACCTGCTGACAGTCGGATGGATTGATATTATGTTATAAAAAAATTAGACCCAGCAGCTCAATGCATACTATCATATCTTTTCTAATACACTCCTGTGTTATGGTTCATGTAAAATTCTCTTCCCAATGTAGCACCTCTACGTAGATCTCACTGTCCATGCATTCAAGGCTGGCACCCTACAAACGATGAGGCAAAATAATTATACTTAAAGAACAAAGATATTAAACTGATTATTAAAAAATTCAGTTTCACTCGTCATTTATATAATAAAGTTACAACAACAAAGCCTTAAAATGATTCACAGCGAAATTCAGATCACACGACATAATTTATATTCTCAATGGGTGAATTATAGTCTTAAATGAATCACACCAAAAACGTAGCTCACACACGTGTCAGCTAAATGGGGATCCGATATTCTTGCACACATTCCAACATAAGCATGGTTGATGTCATACATTTGTTATAATAGACGATGTCTTAAATGCGTCCAGCGTCCATGTTTACATGGGATCATTTATATTCACAAAAAAGACTAAAGGTCTTAAAGTGATTGAACAGAAGACTAAGCATGTGTGAAATCTCTTTCACAAAGTTTGAGACCTGCAACGAAAAGTGAGATCATATTTCTATTTGCTTGAATTGAGCAGAATTCAAATTATTTCTAACAACTATCACTCAAAAGAATATCACTAGGCCTACAGCAGCAACCACGCTTCTACTGCTACCCGTGTCAAAAACAACTTTGTATTCGAATTAAAAATATTTTGTCACCACCAAGACAATGACAACAAAACTTACACCAGAGCTTCATTATATCACAAATGCTGATAAGAGACGACAAAAAATGATCCAGCTGTAAAATAGTACTTTGTCAATTCTAACTCAAACCTGCTGTATGAAATGGCCTTTAATTAGAGCTATGCCTACACTCTGGAACTCTACCAGGAATCTTCCACACCAAATTTAAAACTGTTCGTTTTGGACGCGCTGGAGTCGGGAGCGCCTCTGAGTAGTTTTCCGGAAGGGCGCAATATAAACGTCCGAAAGAATGAATGAAACATCGATATAAATTTCGAATTTCAAAGATTTATAATTCATTTATCAATTCATTACAAGAATTTTATGGCACCTCGTCAACGGGACTACTCAGAGGCGCTCCCAACTGCCAAACAAGAGCAGTCTTAAGATGAGAGAGGAATGTCTTAGAATAATATAATTATAGTCCTTTGACTGGCAACATGTACACGATATTTATAAAGCATTTAAAAAGTGACTAAACATTATACTTGCTATCGTCCGAAAACTCAGTGAAGTATCATAGTCGTACAATCGATTCTCAAATCTAAACAATTTTAACAAAATTTAACAAAATACATGACAAGACCAACAAAAACGTAATGAATATTCACGAACACACGCAAATCCACAAGGTCCAAATATTTACACATCTATGTAGTAGCATCTAATAACAAAAGATCTGTACAGTTAAACAGGCAATACGAAAACAAGCACAGACCTGTAGAATGAGTAAAACACGTTGAAATATTTAATCTCTGTATCAGCAAAAAATAATCTTTGTTCTCGCATCAGCATTCAGTTCAATCAACCGAAAAAATACAAGTATAATCTCTCGTGGTTCAATAAAAAACGGAATTTCACCGCTGAACAGTGAACACCACATGACAGACCATTGACACAAAAGGACAACGCGTAATACTTTACAAATTCTATAATTTACATGAACAATTGATTACACATCAAAACCTCTGAAATCTTAGCAATGCGGAAAGAATTCTCAAGTCAGATCATCTGTGAACAATGTGAAGCGCTGACATCGTAAAGTCCGTGCAACAATCCCGACATGTTTACCAAGCTTTCTATTTCAACTTGCTACTTTCCTGTATAGGGAATTATGTTGATTTTAAATGGATATCTGAAACAGATTATACTGATTACATCAGTTTCAGCTGTTGAAACTGATGTTGGAAATAAATTATGACAACACATTAAAGTTGAAGCCAAGTTCCAAGTTGCTGGCATACAAAAAAAACAAGTTTTAAGAGTCAGACATATACAAACCAAGTTTTGAGATGCTAGCAATAAACCTAAAGTTCAAGATGCTAGTTATTTATATAGTGAAAAAAAGTTTAACGGAAAGAAATTGGAAACAAATAGTAAGATGCTGGCATGCAAAACGACAAGTAGTAAGATGGTAGAATATACACTGAGAGTGGAAATTTATTACTATTTTATTTATTTTTATTTTTTCCTGAACAAAAACAACAAACAAACATGATACAATTATGGCAGTGAACAATACTTTAACATAATTTGGTTAATAATTTTGTTTGTGGAAATGAGAGAGTAGAAACCAAAATGCCAAATTTGAGGATTCTAACATAAAAAATGCCAAGTTTAAGTACTAAACCGTTGCAAAAGACAAGTTTTAAGATGCTGGAATATTTATACAATCAGAGTGGAAACCAAGTTCTCATACGCAAGCATATAAAAAACAACAGTTCTACAATCCTGGCATATACCGGTACAACGAGAAAACAGGACTGAAGTGGAAACCCAGTTTTACGACGCCATTATGTAAAAAACAATAGAAAAATATATACTGTGATAATAGCATCCTTATGTAGCCTCCTCATCACAATAGATAACAACTATAATAACAGGGACTCTAGCGGCTTCCTTCCCAATCAGATCTAGGAGGCAAAACAAAACTCAAACACGAATCAAACTCGAAAAAATCTGCGCACCAACACAAAGTCACATTCCAGATGCCAACCAGACACGACGATCCGTGGAAAAAAGTCGTCTACACCAGAGGTTCTCAACCTTTTTCTGCGCGCAACAAACCTAAACACGCAACCAAATTTTGCGACCATGCAATCGTCATTATGTCAATATCTTTAATATTCAAATAGGCCTAAATAGTTTATCTATTTTAAATTAATAAAATTTATAATTAATGAGACTCTTGACACTTAATGCTTTTTAGCTTAAAAATGAATCCAAAATTATAAATTTCACCGACCTTAATCTACGATTCTGCGTCGTTTTATCACTCTACGAGTCCACGTTAATTGTTTGACCAAACAATAATTGGGATTTTTTGCTCCTGGATTTTCATGACACACCAATTCTTCGCCACACACCATCGGTCCATTCACAACACACTAGCGTGTCGCAACACACAAGTTGAGAACCTCTGCTCTACACGGACGACTCATAGGTCAAAGGAGATCGTGAGCTGCCTTTCGGCAAGCGGCCTCTCAGTTGTCTCGCACTGGCCGGCAGAGTGTTGGGGTAGTGATGACTGGCGCCGTGAGATCTTGTGGACGCAGAGAACGATCGCCCCGGTTTTGGTCTCGCCTCTTTCTTCGGGGAGCCTTTGAGCTGCGTAGCAACCGGCGAAGAAACCCTCAGGTTAGGCTCGCTCGAAGTCCGATGTAGAGCCTTGCTCGTTGAGTCCGAGTCAACAACTCCTGCGACTGACTCAGGCTCACCGTCGTCGTTGGCTCCATCCAGTCGTGAGTCCTTCTGCTGCTCGACTGGTTGGTTTGTGTTTGTTGAGGTGAGAACATGTGATCGCGAATGATGTGGCTCTTTGCGCGGCTCAGACTTGACGGAATCGTCCGGATGACTGCGTCGCATGACTACTCGCATCGTCGGAGGTGTCGCGGGTGGGATGTCACCGCCGGGAGTTGGACAAGACGAATCGGGACTGAGTGATACTTTTCCAGGACTACCGCTCGCGTCGTGAGCGTCCGACTTGAGGTGCGACTGTCGAACGGGAGAAAGTCGAACGACGGAATTGTCCGGATCATCGGGAAAAACGACAGCGATGTGGTTCTCTTTGTCCTCACAAACAACCTTGTTTTCCAGTTCTGTGATATCTTCCGCCTTCTGTCTTCCGCCCAGACGTGGGCTTACGTTCGACTTCTCCGCAAGAAAGCTCACCCCGTCGGCGTTCAAGATGTCAGCCGTCGACTTGTCGCGACTTGCGTCATCGTCGTTGAGTCGCGTCGAGTCGACGTCAGACGACATTTGATTATTTTCGACGTTCGACTTGATTGGACTTCTCTTTGGAGACGACGAAGAAGCGATGTTCTTCGGAAGGAGATCTTCCCACTTCTCGTTAGTCGCGTTCCACACTCGTCGACTGTCCGCCTGACGCAACACGAGACACGGTTCCTCCAAGATTCGAACACCGGCTGGTTCCCTGCTCTTGTTGTTGTCCCAGTCCGACACGCAATCCTTCTTCAACGTTTCGAGATTACGATTCATCTTCAGATTTTCATCCTCCAACGTAGATCCAGCACCGCACGGCTGCTCTGATTTCGCTTCTGAATGTCCATCCTTCCGTGACGATGGAATATCCAGTTTCTGTGAGCCAACAGCGGATTTCGAACTCGCACCCCTGCCACTTCCTTCCGACCTCACGACGTGCTGCTGCGACGCTTTCCTTCGCTTCCCATCTCCCATCTCCCCCACGAGCGTACTCCGTGAGCTCCTACTCGAGTGCGGACTCCCCAGTTTCTCCTCCGAACCACGTGGCGTCGATACGGGCGAAAGCTTATGACCCTGCGCCAACTTTGAACCATAGAGAGCGTGGGTACTTATCGATTTCCTGTTGTTCGCATGCTGCTCCGATTGACTCGCCCTTGCGGTCGTCACACCACCGAACTGTTTGACTCTCGTGTTTACCGATGAAGACGAAACTCCGTAAGTCTTCTCGCTCGCTTCGGAGCTCGACCGGTGGAACTCGCGTCTTGCACTGGCTCCCCTTCCAATTGGAACGGCCGACTCCCTCCGCTGGAACGTCACCGGCGACGAATTCTTCCGCTTTGCCGGAGCCGTCTCGGTCATCCGCTCCACCGGTTTCCCCGGCTGGACGTGGAGCGTGGAGACCGGCCGAGGGGGAACCGACTTCGCACGAATCTTCGCAGTTTTCTCGTCGATTATTTGCGTGGGTGATTTCCTCTCGCCTGACACCACACCGCTTCGTGCCATGATCTCTTCGTCTATGTTGCGCTCGTTGTTCGAGTCGAGAAGACCAATGACTGATCCGGTGCAGCGGTCTTTCGGGTTTTGTGGCTTGCGATTGGTGTTTGGTCGCCAGAGTTTCTTGCTGCCTTGCGTCTGCTCCTCGAGAACTAGAGAGAGAACGGACACAAACTAGAATGCCAAAATGTCAATAGATAAATGTTACTTACAACTAACAATGCCTGAACTCGTCTTTCAAGAAACTCACTACTTTCCATTGATCTTCAGACGTCTGAATATTATTATTATTATTAAATAAGCTTGTAACGCTCACAAGGTCACACCGAAATGTGAATCTGAGGCGCGAAAATATCTAACATGTTTTCCCCTGGCCGCTGTCTAACTACTTTTGACAAGTATTTCTCTTGCATGTTTTAAAAACAATAGCAATAGAAGATTTTGTGTCAGGCATTTGTATGCCAGAAATCTACTTATTTTGTATTCTAGAAATCTATTTATTTCGTATAAACATTTATTTATTTTAAGATCTAATATTGTATTAATTTTAGTATCCCAGAAATCTGTCTATTTTTATATTAATTTTGTATTATTCTTAAAAAATTAGGCTCAGCATCCTCAAAGCCTATTTATATTGAATAATTTTTTAAAATTAATTTTTGAATCACAGCAGTCTATTAATTCTGAACAGTTTGTCTTGGAAAGAGCACACAAACAAAACCTACCATTCTATTTTCTGAGATCCAACAAAAGAGAACTCAAAATTATATCAAGTCGAAATAAAGCATAAGCAAAAAATAATAACCGCAGTCAAATATAAGATTTTCACGAGCAGATTGCTAAATTGAAAAAACACGAAGAAAAAAGAAACACAGAAAATATTTTAAATCAATATCAACAAACAATGTTAACAAATAATTAAAACATCATGAGCAGATAGCTAAATAGGAAAAAATATTTTAAAACATAAAAAAAGAAACACAGAAAATATTTTAAATCAATATTAAAAAAATACTGTTGACAAATAACTAAAACATTGCAATCAGATTGCTAAATAGAAACAAATAAAATACCAAATTTAAAAAAAGAAACATAGAAAATATTTTAAATTAATATTTAAAAAAAACAGAAACAAAGTATAATTAAAACATAAGTGTTTTACCCAAGCATTCTAGATACACACAGAGCTGTCGAAACTGGAGTTTTCCTTTACCCATGTGTTCCGCTTTCGCAATGAGCTGCTGATCCATTCCAGTTATTGGAACCATGCTCGAGTCTTTCTCACCATCCGCCGGAACATTCACGTCCTCATCCCAAGAACTGAAGAACCACTCACACTGCAATCATTTAAAATTATGAGAAACATCAACGTTCCAACGTAACCAACAAAAAGAATTAAAGGAAAGGGGAAAATATGTTATCTGGCCGAGTTAGCAGCAAAAATGGACAAATTAACTACATGAACTGGTTCAAAAAGCTGCATAGCTGGCCCAATTAGCTACAAAACTGGTCCAATTACCCACATAACTGGTTAGTGGTGACCCACATAACTGGTTAGTGGTGACCCACATAACTGGTCATATTACCAACATAACATTCTAAATTAGCTTCACAACTGGTCCAATTACCTACACAAGTAGCCCAATTAGCAACGTAACTGGCCCTTTAGCTATGTAACTGGTCCAATTATCCGCATACCTGGTCCAATTATCTAAGTGGCAATAACCTAAGAACATCAACCATTTTTTCCGATGCATTAGAAGTTGACTAACATGCAGTATGATGCTTTCGACGATGCGACATTGGTCGGACATATCCTTCACCATATTCAACATGTCTTGCTTCGGTTGCAACAACGTCGGACCAAACACGATCGCAAGATTCCTCGCATCCATCTGAAGAAAAAGAAACGCAATTACTAATCTCTGAAGAAAAAGAAACGCAATTACTAATCTCTGAAGACAAAGAAACGCAATTACTAATCTCATTGCAATTCACCATGCAACCATGATGCATTGCTGCTGCTTGTCAACATCATTCATATTAAACAAACACAAAAAGTAAAGTCCTATCCCGTTCCATGAGGAACATAGAGAGGCGCTCATCTCCTTTTCAATGGCCTTGAGCCGGCAATGGACGAATCCCAAGGTCCTGGACACGAGGCCAACAGTATAATTTGGTACCAGCAAGTCCTGCGATACGCAGGACTTGCTGGTACCAAATTATACCGCTTGGTGACAGAGGCACGAGTGCGTAAACAACTTGCCCATGGTCGTTACCCGGAGTCGAACCCGCATTCCACATTAGATTAGATAAGATATGTGACGTTGTCAGTTCTTTAAATACTGACCATGTTGATTTCACCGGCTGACGAGACTTTGTTGAGATGACAAGCGAGAAAGTGAAACGTTTCGAAGTTATGCATCGGCAGATGATGTATCAAACGTTTGATCTTCAACATTCGTTTCGTTGAATCATCAACGCGATTCGCTTCAATCATCGACGGATACAACTCTGCAAATGTAATAATAAATGCATATCAGGGCTTTTTTTAACGTGCAGTTCTACACAAAATGTGCAGTTCTAAATGGATTTTGTGCAGTTGTAAAGTCATTTTTGTGCAGTTAAAAAATAATTTTAAATTTCATTGTCTTCCGATTTGGAATAATGCGCCACTTTAAAATGACATTTGGAGAAGCCTATAGTAGGTCTATAATTGCAAGTTTTGTGTTTGAAGTGTGCAGCTATAAACTTTGAAAACTAATATAAAGTTTCATATGACATAATATGATAAATATTATTTGCTAAAGACTTGTCAATAAATATGTGTAGTGGAGTAAGCGGACCACCGATAAAGAAATTGAAACAGTCTTTGCTTTCCTTTTCTAGTCTTTCATCAACGTCGGTCGCAATTAGTGTTCAATCACTATTCACTACTCCCTACAGTGTTAATTATGGATTATACGTTGTATAAACTAAACTAGGGGCGCCGAAGACTAAAGAAGATGTCTTCAGAAATTCTGACAACTAAAAAAAGGTGTCTTCACAAATTCTGACAACTAAAAAAGGTGTCTTCAGAAATTCTGACAACTAAAAAAGATGTCTTCAGAAATTTTTGTCGACTGAAATAAGGTGTCTAGAAATTTTTACAACTAAAATGATGTTTTTAGAAATTTTGACAACTGAAAAGGTGTATTTAGAAATTTTGAGAACTAAAAAAGGTGTTTGTAGAAATTTTGACACACAAAAAAATGTCTTCAGGAATTTTGAGAACTAAAAAAGGTGTCTTCAGAAATTTTGACAACTAAAAAAATTTGTTTCATGAATTTTGACATCTAAAAAGGTATCTTGAGAAGTTCTGACGACTAAAAAAAATGTCTACAGAAATTTTGACAACTAAAAAAAGATCACACATGTTTTCAGAAATTTTGACAACTAAAAAAGGTGTCTTCAGAATTTTTGACAACTAAAAAAGGTGTCTTCAGAAATTTTTGTCGACTGAAATAAGGTGTCTAGAAATTTTTACAACTAAAATGATGTTTTTAGAAATTTTGACAACTGAAAAGGTGTATTTAGAAATTTTGAGAACTAAAAAAGGTGTTTGTAGAAATTTTGACACACAAAAAAATGTCTTCAGGAATTTTGAGAACTAAAAAAGGTGTCTTCAGAAATTTTGACAACTAAAAAAATTTGTTTTCATGAATTTTGACATCTAAAAAGGTATCTTGAGAAGTTCTGACGACTAAAAAAAATGTCTACAGAAATTTTGACAACTAAAAAAAGATCACACATGTTTTCAGAAATTTTGACAACTAAAAAAGGTGTCTTCAGAATTTTTGACAACTAAAAAAGGTGTCTTCAGAAATTTTGACAACTAAAAAAATGTCTTCTGAAATTTTGACACTTAAAAAAGGTGTCTTCGGAAATTTTGACAACTAAAAAAGGTGTCTTAATTTTTGATAACTAAAAAAGGTGTATTTAGTAATCTAAGCAACTGAAAAAATATCTTTAGAAATTTTGACAACTAAAAAGGTGTATTTAGACATTTTGACAACTAAAAGAAGGTGTCTTCAGACATTTTGCGACCGAAAAAATGTGTTTTCAGAAATTTTGACTAAAATGTGCAGTTCTAAATGGACTTGTGCAGTTGGTAAGGCTGGGTAGTTGTGCAGTTCTAAAAATTCCTTAAAAAAAGCCCTGATGCATATTGTACACACCCATGAATTTGGTATACATGTATCTATCTACCGTTGTTGAACTGGGAGCGCTTCTGAGTATATTACCTTGAAGGTGCGCTATATAAAAGGTCAATAATAATAATAATAATAATAATATGGAGTTTACACAGCACACCTTCAAGATAACTATTCAGAGCCACTTTGGACCCAAAAAGGAAAGTGTTGAGCAGTTTATAAAAATAGTTGGACAAGTCCCGTGGAAGGGAACGCATGCTAAAGTGGAGAATATTCAAAACAGAGGGACCCACAATCGAGAAAGCCATAATCTGTCTGATGGCTATATCTATCTACAGTATATGTTTGTTTTTCTAATTTGTTAATTGCACAAAAAGGACAAAATATAACGGTACAATAGAAGCCAATAACCGAGTTTTAAAACATGACACCCTATAGTAACAGCTACTTGCGAGTGTTTCGAGTCATAGGTTATGATAAACTGCTGTTCACCTTTTGTGATGAGAGGATCGGGAAGTTCTCTGAAGAAGAGTTTCAGTAGACTGATGACAGCGTTGACATCTTGCCACTTCTCACTCTCCAAGTTAATACTCGTTGGATCCTTAAACGAACAATCAAATTCAATTGAATTAAATTCATAAGCTTTATTGAGCACCAAAAGAACACAAGCACATGTTCATATAATATTGTAACAGTTCATGGGTGTCAAAAGGTTAATATGGCTCCACTAGCAGAGTCATCCTCTTCTCATTTCTATTTTGAATACAGCAAATTTAACCATCAAAACAAGTCATTAACCATCAAATCAAACAAAAAACTGTGGCGAAGGTGCACAAACGTACAAATGCAATATAGTGCATACGGATAAAACAAACGATACATATTAACCATCACCATACCCTAATTTAGATGTTCTGATGCAACAAACTCCTCTTTCAATTGACAACCTAAAACTATTTTGTGAATTCATTATCCACTTAGCTTCGACCACCGGCTGAAATTTTTAAAGATGCTCTCCTTATGTTCCGAGAACAAAGAAGTAAATGATGACAAATTTTGAATTATAAAAGCCTTCATATAATATTACGATGCCTGTTAAATATTATAGCGTGCCTTCCTCCACTCTGCATGGAACTCTTCTTTCTGCATCGCTATCTACACCGTGACTCAAAAAAAACTAAGCCAACTTGTTTTGCATATATCTCAAATACCTGATGACATATGAAGCTACAATTTTCCAAATATTTAGAGAAGTGGACCAAAAATATGATTCCAAAATTTCATGAAAAAAAGCTGAACGGATAAAAAGATATGAATATTTAAACTTCATATACCGAAATTGCAGTTTACAAGCAATTTTCTGTCAGATTCGATAAACTGTTTCCCTATTATCTCCAATGCCTGATGATTAATCATTCTAAAATTTTCCAGATATGTAGAGAATTGAACTACCAATATGACCCCAACAGTATGGTTTGATAATTTAATTAAACAAGATGCTCAAAATGTCCCCCTCCTGCTTGCACGCAAGCCTGAGGGCGCTGGCGCCATTGCAATGGCAACAGCAACGTCGATTATCCTCTGGTTCAGGCCATCCCGCACTTCCAACAAGCGTTGCTTCAGATCGTTTATATCATGGATTGTTGTCTGGTAGGCTCGATCTTGCATCACGCTCCTCATTTTATAGTCGACAGGATTCAAATCTGGACTGTTCGGAGGCCATAATGTGGGAGAAATGAAGTCTACACAATAACAGACTTGCTGAAAACTGAAATTTCGGGTGATGAAGTTGAAATATCCATATCCTTCTATCCCTTCACATTTATGACATGAAATTTTGGAATCCTATTCTTGGTTCAATTCCCTAAATATCTGGAAAAAGTTTTTATGATTACTCATCAGACATCAGAGATGTAAAAAAATTGTTTGGCTTACTTTTTATTGAATCTGACAGAAAATTGCTTGTAAACTGCAATTTCGGTATATGAAGTTTAAATATTCATATCTTTTTATCCGTTCAACTTTATTTCATGAAATTTTGGAATCATATTCTTGGTCCACTTCTCTAAATATTTGGAAAATTGTAGCTTCATATGTCATCAGGTATTAGAGATATATGCAAAACAATTTGGCTTAGTTTTTTTTGAGTCACGGTGTACATATCTTCTTCTTCTTGAAACCAACATCTTCCCTCAGCATCCTCGCACCGAGAGTGCTACTGAAGGGCCATGGATGTGAGCGGTGCCATAAAAATTATTAATTACACGATGCAAAAATTAAATATAAAACAACTGACCTTGTTCAGTTCCGCCTGCAGCTGTGCGATGGCAGCACTGTTGCCTGGCACTCGGTAGATTCCTTTGTTCGTTAAACCTTTTGATTCGACGATAGTGATGCACGCGTCAACGATAAGTGGCACAAACTGGAAACAAAAACATTGACTAAAATATATAGTCACAAATAAAGTCATTAAAGAGGTTGCTAGTACTGTAACAGTCGTTAATATAGTCTCTCTTCTTAAAACCTATTTCTTCTCTCGGGGTTCTTGCGCTGGGAGCGCTACTGAATGGCCATGACTGTGATCCTTATTTGCGATTTCACGCCAAATGATTTTTATATTTTCATTTACCAAGGGCTTGAACTTCAGATCAGAAGTCCTGAAATTTTTACCATGACTTTCTTATGATATCAGATTACGGAAACTGTCAATGAGTCCATTGCCGACAAGCGGTCTATTGTCTTGGCCAAGGTGACATATCTGTAGACACAATACAACACATAATGCCAATGGGCACAGTGGTGTAGTGGGTATGTTTATTGACTTGCAGCCGGAAGGTTGCAGGTTCGAATCCACCTCAAGCTGCCGCGTTGGGACCTTGGGCAAGTCCTTCACTCGCAATTGTTCAGCGCTTCAGCACGAAACTCAGATTCAGTGCCCACACTGTAGCCGGGAGCACTTCTGAGTAATAACCTTGAAGGGGCGATATAATAGTGCACATAAGAACACAATGCAATCTGAGGAGGCTTATAAGAACTAACTTCATTGTTAAGAACTAACTTCATTGTTAAGAACTAACTTCATTGTTAAGAACTAACTTCATTGTTAAGAACTAATTTTATTGTTAAGAACTAACTTCATTGTTAAGAACTAACTTCATTGTTAAGAACTAACTTCATTGTTAAGAACTAACTTCATTGTTAAGAACTAACTTCATTGTTAAGAACTAATTTCATTGTTAAGAACTAACTTCATTGTTAAGAACTAATTTCATTGTTAAGAACTAATTTCATTGTTAAGAACTAATTTCATTGTTAAGAACTAATTTCATTTTTAAGAACTAATTTCATTGTTAAGAACTAACTTCATTGTTAAGAACTAATTTCATTGTTAAGAACTAATTTCATTGTTAAGAACTAACTTCATTGTTAGGCGATGGAATGCATCTGTTCAACTCGACACCAAAAGCACCGATCTGATCGACGTTAGACGAAGCTGGTGACTGCGAACTCAACCGTTTGAACTTCTTCACCATTTTTGATTTCCACGTTCGAACATCCTTTGATTTCTGATCAGCATTATCTGAAAACAGCGAGTAACCAAGAGAGTTAATTCACGAATATTCGTCATATCTTCTAAAGAAATAAATTTGCAATCTACTTCTGAAAGTTTGTACAATTCGATGAAGACAAATAACTCTATTCGATTCAAATGAGCCATGGTCGCGCCTCTGAGTAGCCTACCTTGAAGAGGCATCATATAAAACTTCCAAAACAATAACAATAATAATAAAAAACTCAAAACTGTACCTTTTTGCATGCTAGAGTCAGAATCACTTCTGAATACCAGTAGTTACTTTGAAGAGGCGCTATAGGAATTCTTGATCCCATACAGAGATTCTCATATTTCAAAGCTAGACATTCCATTCGAACGTACCAGCATGCCTGAGAATGGTGGATGTTGATTTCCGCTGCGGTGACTTTGGTGCTTCCTCATCAGTCACCTGACTTTCTCTCTGTGGCGATTTCGAAGGCTCTCTCGACGTCTTCCGAGTTCGAGGCAGACCGACTGGCTCCGGAATTTTTGACGCCAGTCTCGGTGATCTTGATGAGTCACTGTGCTTGCGGTGCGATGATGAGTCGTGAGCGCCGCTTCGTGACGCCTGACGTGACATGAGTCGCTTTTGACGGATGAGTTCGCGACTTGCTGAGAATTCCTTCTGTGAAAGTGACAGATTATTAATAACAGAATAATTAATTAACAGAATTAATTAATCTAACGGAATTTGTGTCTCATCAGAGTGTAACCAGAAGAAATTCAACAGCAACATAGAAGTAAATATAAATAAGTATAATTTAAGTAGTTTGTTAGAACTAAGTCAGTCATGATTATAAAATTACAGTTTAATAAAAATAGTGATGATAACAATAACAATACCGACAATAATTGTAGCAAAATAAGAAATATATCAATAATAAAATAAATAAGTAATAATAATTCCAGACAAATAAAAAAATATAAAAAATCAAAAAATGTAATAAAATAAATAACTAATAATTCCAGACAAATCTATAAAATAATTAAAATAATAATAAAACAATAACTAATGAAGACATATATCACTAACATCACTGATCAAGTATCCACACTCCTGGATCGACCGAATCCAGTTCAGCATGCTTTCCTGATCGGACGCCTCAAGCAGAAACTCCGATATCGTATAAGTCGTCAGTCGAAACACGTTCTTGCGCTTCACGTAATCATATGCGATGTCAACCAACGCGTTCTTCACCGATATCGGATGTTCGTAGACAAGAACATTCTGGATAAAGAACCGCAAGACAGAACCATCGTATTTAATGCCATTTATGTATTTTGATTGTCGATTGGCTGCATTTGGTTGCATACTCGTTGTACTTTCTCTGCCCTTTGGTTGTGCGCTGGTTGTATTTTGAATGTATTTGCTTGTGGTTTGGTTGTATTTTATTTGTAATTTGGTTGTATACAGGTCACTCTTAGAACTCAGTGTAGGCATCTAGAGCAAAAACTTCAATTAATTCAAATTCAAAGTTCTTGTTTTGCTTATTAAGTCTCAATTGAGTCTTGAGAACTCCAAAAAGTATCTTTGTGATCTTATGCTTTGTCAGCTCTCTGCCACTTCGCTGTGCTCTCTTTGGTCCTCTGATCAGCTTTACCTTTTTGTTCCCTTCTTCAGGACCACCATGGCTCAATCAAAATCATTTGCATCCTGCAAAAGTCCCTCTCTATAGAAAGAACCTCAACCATCAGTTTGCTCCACCATTCTCTCTCGCAGTCTTTCCTCATCTTTCTCTCACCTCCAGTTTTGACTCTTCTCCCTGGATTGATCGCACTGGAAGCACTTCTGAAAGCATTTTGCTGAGAAGACCTTTATAAATGGTCATATACAATGCAATACAATACATTTGAATTTACCAGGGTCGCCTTATCCGGATGGAGGTAAAGATGATGACCACGGAGAACAGCGTGAACGCATTTCCACGCTCGGTCGGTTGAACGCTAATCAGAAAACATTATTAACATTATTTGCGTCGTTAATAAAATTAATTATTAACATTATTTGTGTCATTAATGAAATTACTATTATTTTCATAAGGCATTGTCGTTAAATAGTTCTTAATACAATAAATAGAATCAAACTTCAAACTCCACCACCGCTCCCACTCCATCAGTGCCAGTCCCAATCATTGAGAAATAAGGAGGATGTGGGCTAACCAAGCTAACCAGTCTTGAGTGCTCAGCAAATATTAGCGAAACATTACTCGAAATTCCAAAGCACTGTACAAAAACTTTGCTATGGTCGGTCCATCTTTATGGAAGAAGTTACTTAATGATCTTCTTGGTCTTTTTTTGCCCCTTTTCCGCAAGCGTTTGAAAACCTTTGGCCTCTGATCGTGATTTGGAGCCATGTCGGAAGTGACGCTGAAAAGTTTCACTTAAAGTGGTGCTATATAAATTCATGATTACAATTACAAACTGTCTTATGCATGGATAAGAAATGAACCTTTCCATCCATCATTGTGTTCTTGCAATTCAGTTGACCGTCAACGGCGCCAGAACTTGACAATGTCTCCAGTCGATCCTCGTAGACAAAGTGCGGATGGTCAACATTGCTGCCGTCTTTTGGCGAACTCTGAAACAATGGCTTTGCACATTGTATTGTATTCATAAATTTATATAGCGCCTCTCACAGTGCACACTAACAAGAGGCGCTCCCAGTACGAGAGAAAAAGAGAGAAGGAAGTGGTATTGAGACAATGAAAAGAGGCATTTGGCCAATCACCAGTTAATAAGAAGCAACACTTGGAAGAAGGAAGCTGGTTCCACAGTGCAGGGTCAGCAACAGCAGACTCACATCTAAGCATCTGTAGTTCTAATTGAACATTTAAAGGGCGCAACTTTGAGAGAAAACTGATTTATTCCCTTGCTAAATCTGACTCTGGTCAACATGCATTTCAACCTACATTAACTAGGTCTGTTATAAGTAATTGAGGTCAGTTCGGATAAGGCACCTATGCGTTTCATGATGAAACAATCGAATTCATTAAGAACAATGAGCAAAACAAGACAATTGAAATGGAAACTATTTAAATGGAAACTATTGAAGAACATGCCTTCTCCATGAAAAGTTCCTTCAGTCTTCGGATACCGCTCGCTTTCGTGGGAGTGGTTCTGGAAAAATAACCATTGTACTGCCAAATACAGCAATCAGGCAATCAACCTATTTACCAAAATCACTGCAGCATAAAAATGCTCATTTTTGGATATTTAAGCTGCCAGTATTTTGGTCCTACATAAGTTTGGTACCAGGACTTTTTACAGAAACTTTTAGAACTTCCAAACATCTTCTTTCCCATCGCATCCACCATGGTAAATTACCCCCAATCGGAGGACAACGACCATCTAAAAAAATTATTTTTAACTGCATTTTAATTGCTTCTACAACTGCTCCATTTAGAACTGTACATTTCGTTTACAACTTCAAGTTAAAAAGCCATATTTGGTGCTACATAAGACAAAAATTACATCACATTACTATTCAGCACTAATTAATAACAGCGAACCAAACTCACGCAAGGTCAGTAGCACCAGCAAGCGCGATGGCACCGGCATCAGTCCAAGACTGAGCGGCGCTTATCGCAGTCGGAGACAACAGAAGGAGGTCTTTGGCCAGACTGAGGCGCCTTCCGTGGTCCGCAGAGGCATGGTGGGAACTTCCTCGACGGTCCGACCTCGCCTTTCGCGCTCCTTCATCCGAGTGGCAAGCCTCCGTTGCTTCCCTAGAGGAGGCGTGAGAACTGGTCGCACGTTGGTCTGAACGCGTTGGTCTGCTTGGTGGATGTTCAGTCTTTGAGTGGGTCTCACCTTCCACATCACTGTGATTGTAATCGTCAATTTATATAGTGTCACTTCAAGAGAAACTGTGTGGTACATTACACCTCAGCAATGTCAAACGAACAGTAGAAAATTCTTCAAAGCTGTACCACATCGAAAGAGGCCTGCATTTACGTGGGTGCTACTTGGGTGCAAAAGCACCCTGGTCTGCAGTTTGTAGGTCAATTCAACATACGTTATTTGGGTCAGTCCAACATCTGGTATTTGGGTCAGTTCAATAGAGCATGCATATCAAAGCTCGAGGGTACGTACCATACGTATTCTATTTTTTGAAAGGTACGTACGTATTTTAACGTACCCTATTTTAGGGTACGTAAACAATAAATAAAATACGTTAACCATGTCATTTCTCATTATAAGAATGTTCAATTTAATTTAAGCAAACAATCACAACCCAGTAGGCCCTATACGGCGTAGTAAATTGCTGCAATGCTATTTTTGTAGGTCCAGCATATAGCCTACATTGCACCTAATGCACTAATGTCAGTCAGTCGGCTAAGTTCTGCTGCAGCACTTCAAAGGTGTGTTCTTATGCGATTGCCTGATCAACCCAGAACTATTATTTTGTCAAAAAATTGCATTCAATCAAATAATTGCTTTTCGCATTTTTCTAAACTTTCACGTGCGTATATTCCTTCCCATGGTCTCTGGGCATCGCTGAATCGCTGACTGATGCGTAGGCTATAAGACATAGGGCCTACTGCAACTTTCGAGTTACAGCAATTTGCAAACCAGTAAGCTGTACTTGGCTCTCATCAGAAAGACAGTGCAATTTGCATTAAATTAATTATAACCGAAGAATTTCTCAAATTAAATTTACTGCTACGCTACCGGAAGTACCGGTTTAAATGACGCTAGACGGTATAGACCTACTGTAACAGTTGACGTCAGATTACATAGGTAGGCTATGGGTCGCCGAGTAAACCATGAATAAAATTTTCGTATACGGTACGTACCATACGCGTATTCTATTTTTTGAAAGGTACGTACGTATTTTAACGTATTCTATTTTAGGGTACGCGTACCCTCGAGCTATGATGCATATAATACCCCTTTAGATGTACAAAAACCTTAGACAAACCCTAGAAAACTCTTCGTTTCAGCTCAAACTAACACAACGCATTATTGAGTACAATTCCTGGCATGAATGGATGACCACAAATTATTAAAGAAATCGAATCTAACTGTTGGCAGCGAACAGGGCGCCCATCAATCACGTCCTACGGCTCAATTTGCTAACTAGTGCTCATTGCAGTCATAATGTGTTGTGTGTTATTGAAATTAAACAAATATCATTATTATTATTATTTTCACTATTATTATCATTAATAAAAACCCTCGCAAAAGCGAAGAACATAAAACAGTGACAATTCCTATTGCCATATGAAGTAACGAATCTTCAAAACTCACATACAACCGAGGCTGCTTTTCAGCAACATGAGACAAAAAAGAGAAAAACAAGGAGTATTTACGCATCACGAGGTTGGTCAGCTTCACCACCGGTGGCCACCTGTTGCCTAGCGGTGGCAATACGATATGAGGTACTTCGATGAACTTTCGCATCTCCAATCTGCGATGCTATGATGAGAAAACACAAATAGAAAGTTAGTTTGCAAGACGCTGGAGAGGAAGAGGAATGTGAAAGGGGGATGAAGAAGAAGACGAAAGAAGAGCCGTGGTAATAATGAAAAAAATAACAGTGCAGCATTTATAATTTATACATAAATAAATCTATTACAGGTTTTTAAACTTTCAAAATTCTCAAAACCATAAATAACACTGTGAGCAGTTCCACATAGGACCTTGAACACAAATTCTCGAAATGAATGAACGAGTTAAATGGATCTTTGTCATCACTAAACTGAGAAACTGTCACAGAGAATGAAGTCTACAAAACTTGGGAACATAAACAAAGATGATATACAACCATCTGAGCTGCTGCACTTCTTTGGTAGCGGGGCCTACTTGGCTGGTTTTTGTCGACCTCATACAGAGGGAAATTTTCATTTATATAACATA
This sequence comes from Lumbricus rubellus, assembly GCA_945859605.1. Taxonomy (NCBI): domain Eukaryota; kingdom Metazoa; phylum Annelida; class Clitellata; order Crassiclitellata; family Lumbricidae; genus Lumbricus; species Lumbricus rubellus. The sequence goes on along the minus strand of OX243815.1, from coordinate 47,841,532 downwards.
GCATCAAGCTTTTAAGTTGTGAGTACCTCTATCTATTGTTTAGCCTCCCTGTAGATTTGCAATTGAACTGTCGGCTAACCCCTTTACCGGCTATTAAATTTTTTAAAACCTAGTCTTATTTCGTCGTCGGCATCATTATGCACCGCAACGACAAGAAAAATCGACGCTGTAGTTCATAATATCAGTTGGACGATTATAATCGGGGTTGCCGTATAAAGATCGATTGTTAAGGACGACTATAGTCGGGGTTGCCGATAAAGGGGTTAAGCTAACCTAATTTTTATGAGACACACAAGTTACACTTCTTAGTTGTAGCTGGGAGTGCCTCTGAGTAGATCTCGAGAAGAGGAAGCGCTATATAGGTTACCGGAACGAATAAATTTGTCCAACTGGGAACAACTTTCGGTACCTTCATGAGTTACTCAAATGCTTCCTGAACACGCAAACCTCAGTTTCGTACTCACCTGAAACCTTTACCGCTCTTAGGTATGAAGATTTCCGTACGACCGCATCTCGAGACTCTCCTTCCGAATTCACCTCGTGCCAATCTCCCGATGGAATAAACAAACTCGCGTCTTCCGTCACCGAATCCAGAACCTCGCTCTGACGTTTCCGCTCAACGTTCGAAGGATTCAACTCGGGAAACTCTTCCACGTAAGCGGTTCTGTTATCGCCGCGTTTACGAGAGTCTCCATGCTTCCCGGACGAATTCAAGTGCTTCCGCTTTGACCTGTACGACCTTCGCGAGTTTGTCGGAGTGAGTTCGTCGAGGACGAGGTGTCCGACGCGACGTGACTTCGACTTGCTGCCGGTCGGTAAGTCATCCGTCGTTCGACTCTTTCGGTGACTTTCCTTGACTTCGAAATTCCGATTAAGCTCGTCTTCGTTCTTCCTATCTTCGTTCTTAACTGCGTCTTTCTTTAGAGCGTCAGCTGGCAACGTGACGAAAATGTTTTGATTCGGTTCTGAATTTTGATTAGAGACTTCGACGACTTGATCTGCCGTCGTGACTTCTCGATGACTTGTGCCATCTGCGACAACGCTCGACTCATGTCGTCGGATAAGTTCGGTTGGTTCCACTTCCGGCTGACTGACCGTCATCGTAATCGATACCCGGAAGAGTCCAGACTCCGTGGATGTCCCATCCGCCACTTTCGGAAGCGACACATCGGAAACGTCCTCCAGATTTCTCGAAGATTCGCTTCTTTCCCGGTGTTCCATCTTCGGAGACTGCGTTTCGCAAAGACCCTTGGCATCTTCCGTCGTAACGTCTGCGGTAAAAACCTCGCTGAAGTCTTCTTCTCCCTCCTCCGCCTGCGCGGAATAATCGTCCTTTCGTTCGTGAACCATTTTTCCCAACGGCATGCCAGTTGTCATCATGAGAGATGAACAAACAGCACCTGGAAACTCACTGGTGATGTCAGGAGCCTTTCCACCATCAACACCATCATCATCATCATCGTCGCTCATTTGAGATCTTTCCAGGATGTCAGAGGTTTCGCTGTCCTTGCCACGGACAAACCCCGGAACTTCCGACGCATGTTTTCCAGCAGCCGGATGCGTCTCCCAGTGCACCGGAGGAACAATTTCTTCCGACCGTCTTCCCGGTCCGCATTCGCCCAACTCCAGTTCATCCATGACACAAGGCCATTGAGATCTACAACTGGAGAAATCTCAGCTCATCGTTGGAACGAGATGGAATGGGTTAAGCTGTGTGTAGAGGGTTAAACTTGGGTATTGCTTCCAGACAAATATGGAGGAGGCTGGAATGCAGTTGCATGTTCAGCAGGAAACACAAACATGTAAATCCACTGTCCAATGTATTTTGAAAGACTTACGAATGAGACCATAATCTCCGAACGTGTTTTGAACCTGAAACAACACATATAGAACAATAGTTAATTACTGTTATCATCATCATGAATATCGTCAAAATCACTAACTTTATCATTAACGTTATTACTCCCCCACTCACATTACCATAACCATTAGTATTATTATCATTATTACTCAAACTTCTAGTGGCATTGTCAATGTAATTGCTAATTTTTTTCTGCCCTTGACACTTGGACAGTAATTGAATCTGTCTGTCACATGGATATACTTCAAAGAACATTTGTTGTTTCAAGTGCTATTTTATTTCAATTAACTGACCCCAGTGGTAGGTAATGCAAGGAGGCAGGCTTCGTCAGAAACAAAATCCTATATATATTCATACAATCATGCTCAGTTTCAATTCAAAGGTCAGACAATTAGACACACAGAGAAACAGACAGAGAGAGATACATGGGTGAGTGGGTGTATGGATGGATGGGTAGATGAATGAGTGGGTGGATGTATGGGTAGATGAATGAGTGGGTGGATGGCTGGTGTACTAGTAGTTAGATTTGTATAATCTATTCTGGCAATTCAAAGAATCAGCGAATTTTCTGTCTGTCTACTATTATGTCTGTGATCTGTCTATCAATGAGTCCATCTCTCTCTCTCTCTGTCTGTCTCTCTATTTATTTATCTCTGTGTTTCTCTTTGTGTCTGTCTTTGTCTCTGTTATAGCCTGTACCGAAGACAGCACGTCGCATACTAAGCACAAAACAGCATTACGGATTTAAAAATCATACAGAAAGAATAATTATTCAGACAAAAGTTCCGATCACCATGGCCTCTGAAATGCATAATCGGATTTTTCCAACCGAGCAAGATCCTGAAAGACAACGGCTTCTTTACAACGGCAGACAATTAATTGACAAAATACAAGTTGTTCGTCAAATAAACGACAACCTAAACTTTTAAACCACATACCATTTCTGCCCGAACAATAGCCAGCAATTCTGAGCCGCTAGATTAAAGAATAGCACAAGAAATAGACAATAACATTTTCCCATGTATTAAAGAATTACGAGAAACAGCCAAAATAGCACACGCCTGCGACTGACCAGTCCAGTGTCGAGGCCCAATTACGTAATTCAAATTCACATAATAATATTATAAAATATTATAAAATATATTTTCTAGTCCGCTGTCTCTCTCTCCCTTCACAGCGATGGAACCTATCCGCCGAAAACGTGCATTTCAAACCTAAAATTGTCCAGCCTTTAAATCCCACAATTCCTACATCAACAAAAGAAAGATAACCTTGCCAGGCAGTGGCCGATAAATATTCCGTTCTCGTCGTTGATGTACTTAATTAGTATTTTTAATTAATTTACAAAAATGCTCGTAAAACACCTGAAAATTATGCCCTAGTTAACATGATTTTTCCAGGTATGGCTGACCAATTACGCCCTTGTTTTCGTCTCTAGTCACGCCCATTAGTTCGCTCTGTGCTCTGATTGGCCAGTAGACTTACGTAAGTAAGTAAAATTGCTTAATGTTCACAGTAAGTAGTAAGTAAGTAAATATTCACTTCTTTAGATCTTTGAGTAAGTAAGTAAGTAAGCAATCATTAGTTTTTTTATTTTTGCTTCAACAATCCAGTTGACAAACGTAACAGACCGCAAGAATTACCGGCTGCAGCATACAATTATTTTAATCAAAATCGTTATTCGCTCCGTCCAGCTCACCTTTTCCATCCTTCTCCATATAAATTCTTGATAAATTGATATCCTTTTTCGTGATTGTCCACGTCTGATCCATGCAGTGACACACTCCATTTATTTATTTTTTATTTATTTATTTATTTAGGGTATTTATATAGCGCCTCTTCAAGAAATCTACTCAGAGGCGCTCTCTGCGCTAACTAGCCGTACCTGCACTTTGACAAAATTTCTCTTCTTTAGATCTTTGCTCACTCACCCCTCCTATTGTCAACTCTCCTCTTTTCGTAAATTCGTGAACGCATCTTTTCCCAATACATTTTTATTAATTGATCCGTCAATAATAATATTTCTGCAGCCCTGCTGTGTAGTCGCCCCTTGCCAGCATTGCTTGGCGATGGCAATTTAATATGTAAATGTTGTCATTAAAACTTTACAAACCCTTGGACAAATTCCCAAAATACGATAAATCTGGCTTCGGCAGCGCGGATAAAATCACAACTCGGTGCTCCTTCCGTCTTTGTGGTGAATAAGCGAATAACAATATTTTTGTTAACAGTCAACGGCTAGATGTCATCAATGAAGCATGTAACACAAAATACACTCTAGCTAAACTATAATTTCAAAATCATGAATATTCATTTGGCTTGTGTTTATGGGTGATATGTGGCAACACAAGAAGTGTGTAATGTCATTAAATTTGGTAAAATATAGATGCTAAAAATAAAATAATTATCTAAACTAAATTAGCACAGTCCAATTAAATACTTGCGTTAATGATTGACACTGTAAATTGTGTTTTGAACCTTTAAGATTTCTTGGAAGTGGATAATTTCTCCCTCGTTTCGAAATTGTAGCAAGTAACCAAGTTGGTAAGTAAGCAACGAAAGCGAATTGATTTTCTTACAGGTTTCTTTATTATAAGCAGTTCTGATGAACGTGTATTTTATTTGCTCGTTGCAGCATTATTATCTTTAATAAATCCAATTTCTAGTTTGTTTTGGTATACTTTTCCTCTTTCCAGCTTATGTTTATCCCAAAACTCGTTCCACCAATCTCGCTTCTCCTTGGGCAGCAATTATTTTTCATCAATAGAACTTTCTTTGCGTGCACTGTTTAGTTCATGTTGATGGCCTTTGGAAGGTCGACACTTAGAAACAATGAATTAGGTCGACGGGAAAACTGGAATTTTTGCAAATGACGTTTTAGGAATATCAGCATTATGTTGAAAGCTGATTCACCGGTGATTGATGTCGTTGATGAACTCCAGAAGCTGCGGCTGAAAGCGGAAGAACTCTGCGAACTGAGTCTCTCGCGAAGCACGATCAGTGGAATGCCGAAGCTGGTTCGGAAATGCCGGGCGGAGTTGCAGTTCGTTGAACGTGTAAGCAAATCCAAAATGTGTTTTGTTGTTCCTTTGTTTCATGTCTAATGCAGATAGCGCCTCCAATTATTTTCATTTTGTGGCATTATAGAAAATAGTAAACCCAAAAACTGAGTGCCTGGTTAGAAAAAATATGGCTGCCCCAACTTTGTTGAGATAGAGCACTGTGCAATGCTCTCAGTACGTAAGTAAAGAGCAGCATGCCATTGTGCTGTTTGCATAACATGTTTGCATTGCGTTCCAAACTACATTATTGCCCAACTTGTAACCGACATTGTTTCAGTAATTTTCAAAGATTTCATTTTGTTCGACAACTTGTGAGTTCTGCATCATTTATTTTGAAAAAAATTGATTCATGGACCGTGGAATGTGGATGTCTTTTGATTGGCCATCTAGTGATACCATGCCTGTTTAGTAAATTTCCGAAATAAGTGATAGCATTTTCTAAACTTTCTATTAGATTTGTTAGTCTTGATTTGATTTCAATGGACTTGTTTCAGCTTCTTAAGGTTCCTGATACGGTCTCCCAGTCTCACTTGAACTCCTCAAACCTTGCTCATCTCCAAGGTATGTAATGTCTACATGCACTACAACTCAATACTACTGTAACTGATACAATACAATACAACCATATATTCAATGCAATACAATACCACTGTGTTTGATACAATTCAATACAACTGTATTTGATAAAATAGCTCTGTTATTGTTAAAATATACACCTAGCGTTTTACCTGGTTTTGCCCCCCAAAAATTATGCATCAGTTTTTGACTAACTAATGATAATTACCGTAATTGAATATAGTATGAGCACTGCAAGTAAAGCACAAGCCCTTCAGTCAGCCCTCCCTTTTTCTCTCCAATCCCCTATCTACTCTCCGCTTACCTCCTCCTCCTTTACCCCACTTCTGTTCCCACTCCTTTCCCTCCATCTGCTCCCCTTCCTTTTCATCCTTCCTTTCCCCTCCACTTCTGCCACTCCTCTGCCATTATGCCCCTCTTCTCCCTATTTGATTTGACTGTGTGTGGCTTAAACACAGACAGAACTTGCAATGTTTTCATGCTGCGTATATCTTCCCACTTCCATTCCAGGTATCCTCCAGGCAGTGTCCGTTCTTCCGGGTGTCTCGCAGGTCCTCTCTCCGTTTCGTCTTCCAGATCTCGACCATCCAATCTACGTCGATGTCGTCTGCGATCACGGAAGAACGTGGGTCAAGGTCATCGCACGCAACTCCAAGGCGCTACTCGTCGATACGACAGGTATCGATATCGTTTTCCAACCTCCCTTATATATGTTAGGTATCATTGGTGGTTACTGTGATGGATGATGGATTTGCTCCATGTTTCAATATATTTATTGTTGAGTAATTGTAATTGTAATCGTATATTTATATAGCGCCCCTTTAAGAGAACTTCCCAACCTGACACCAAACCACAATCAAAGAGAATGGTTTTCAAACACTTGCGGAAAAGGGGCGAAGAAAGACAAAGAAGTTCATTACGGAGACTAATAGGTAGCTTATTCCAGAAAGACGGACCGACCTTACTGGACACTGTATCTAATTTTTAAGCATCTTGACATACATACACATTGTATTGTATAATGACCATTTATAAAGTGCTTCTCTTAGCAAGAGCCTTGCAGAATCTAATCTATCATTTGTAAAGCGCTTCTCACAGCAGAGCTATTCAGAAACTCTCAGCATGACACACCCATGCATATATTTACATACAAACTTCCCGCATACTTACCAGCCGCACAACCATCCATACGGTAGATTGAACGAGAGTTTTATGTACTAAAAGAACTCTGCACTGTTAACATTCTAGGTCAGCAGGCGTTTGGAGAGAAAACCATTCTCGATCAGGCAAATCAGTTTCGCAGACTTGCCAAACATCATCTCCACAACTTCTCTCCTCCGCAAATAACGTTTCTCTTCTTTCACGACGTTCCTCCGAAGCTCGTCGACACTCTCGAAAAGGTCGGCATAAACGTCATCGAACGCGAAAAGCTGTCTAGTCCACAATCCTGTGAAACATTCGACGTAAACACTAGTCAGCACTCAACAGATTCGCAGTTGCTACCATGTTCCCACAGTAAACTTGGTGATTCCTTCCTAAATCAGACAGACGAAGATTCAAGTGAAAAGTCGACGTCGCCTCTTACGGCGACTTGCGATGAAACTTCCGAGGGCAACTCGTTCGGTCTGAAATCCTTCTGCAGCGACGACTGCATATGCGCTGCGTACTTTTCGGAAAAACCGCAGCTGCCTGGGAAATTCCCGACAGTCGATCCATCCGTCATGGAAATCGACAAGGTCAACTTGGACATAACGACGTTGTTTGCGCTCGTCAGCAATCTCTGCCACGGCAATTGTCAGTTCGTCTTTCACGAGAAGGTTCTCACGCAGCAGGCGGACGAAGAAGTCGCCCGTCCGCTGCTACCGGAACTTCTCCACTTCCTCCGCGGGAAGCGACTTCTCGTCTGCGAGACTGCTCTTCACGACTTCGAGAAGATTCTCTCGACGGTCGGAGGAGCGACGGAGAAGGAGCGAGCACGACTCCTCCTGCTGCAAGTCACCGTCGTTCCCGACTGTCCGTCGAAGAGAAGTCGGAACCTGCGCACGACAGCGAAGCTCAGCGGCCGGGCGAAGACTATTTTTGGAACGGGGGATTCCCTGAGGGCTGTCACGACGACAGCCAATCAGGGCTTCGCGCGTGCAGCGGCGCAGTTTTCGGCCGATTTCGTCGTTTTCGTTCACGGAGCGAGGGCGCTGACGGAGCAGAAGGAAGCGTCTGCCTGTCCGCGGTGAAGATGTATTCGGATGCGGGTATTGTCTTGGAAGGCCTTAGAGACAATGGTGTGGAGTGGTGCTGTGTGTAATTAACTTGGTCTTTCTTATTTCTATTTAAAGTTTGTACATTTGTTAGGAGCATTTTTATAATGACCCTTCAAGAATATCTATTCAGAAGCGTTCCATATACCCAACCCTGGTTAAATCGTTTTATTACGTTTCTAAGCTTCTAGATCTTGTGTCACCCATGGCTTGGAGGAGCTAGCTGTTCACATTTCTGTGTGACTTGGCACTTTGTGAAAAATGTTTTCAATAATAATAATAATAATAGTCTAATGTAATTTATATTGTATAATATACACCTGTTTGACAAGAGTTTCAATATAGTGTAAATCTGAAAAATAATTTCTCAGAGTTACACTATAGGTTATATTCCTCTGTCCCGTTCGAACCAACCTAACCACCACCAGTATATCATATAAATGGCATCAATGTGTATCACTCACACATCCACTGTCGCACAATATAACTCAACGCTTTTAATGTATAAAAGAATTTAACAGGAACAAGATTTTATCAAAGTGTATTGCCAGCATAAAAATTCCTTCTAACTACACAAAAGAAACACGAAAAGGTAACAAATTCTACTTGCCCACCTATATAGCTAAATAAGTAAAATGTAATTGCATTGAGTCAACTGTTAATATGATCATGCAACTGACCACAACGCAAATAATCAATTAATGTAGACTTCCTTGTATTTAAATATCACAATGAAATAAATGCATGTTTAGTTCTTTACGCTGACTACCAATATTTAGTTGAGTGGATGATCTACGCCACTTCAAGATCCCCACCATCATCGAATTTCAACGCTGTCATCGGTACCCCTTCTTGGGATTCTGACTGGCACTGAACCAAACATCCTGGTCCTTGCAGATTGAAGTGCTTATTATTTGAATAATAATAATCATAACATCCATGCAAACTGCTGAGATCTGCAGGTGTGTATGTGTGCATGTGTAGGTGTATGTGTGTGTGTTTGTATGTGCACTTGTTATAGCGCCCCTTAAAGCTCCCGCGCTACTCAGAGGCGCTCCCGATTGCAGAGCAGACACTGCATCGAAGTTTCACGCCGAAGCACTGAGCAATTGTGAGTTAAGGACTTGCCCAAGGTCCTTACGCGGCGAGGTGGATTCGAACCTTCCGGCTCCACTGCATGTGTGTGTTTGCTCATACCCTCCCCATGTGTTCATACACAGAAAATACAATGACCGCTGTTACTTTCTCTCAGGAGGGTTATTGATATTATTGTCGGGACAGTAACTTAACTTCAGTAAGTCTGTTTCTCCATTGGCATGAAGATTAGACGCCAGTTTAGAGAACGAAGAACAGTCGTGGTTATTAAGATCTCTGTAGGCATAGAAAAGTCCCAAGTCTTGCAAACTGATTCAAGTAAAAGGAGACTGCTGTAGGCCTACACTGTTGTCACCGTGCCTTGAAACCCTGTAACTGTGTGAACAAATCACTCAAGAAAAGTGAAATGGTTATTGATTATCTATGAATGCTAGGCCGTGCGTTACGCGTATCTTTATGGCCAGCTGTTGCAAATAAAACTCTTGATATGATTGTATGCGTTCAAAATCCGTCCGATGAAAACGATCTGAAGTGTTTAATTGAAGCCAGGCGTAAACACTTCTCAGCTGTGTGTAATCGTTCGTTCGTGCAAAGTATCAAGTTGCAACTTTCAATTATTTTTGTCCCGAGGGTTCAGAAGGGCATAACCTGTGACAACCACATGGGTGCACTTCAGCGTTAGCGGAAATTGAAACCTGTTCCTGTTTAAATTACTTTACTCACCTCTCGAAACCATGGACTATTTACAACAGAGAAGCGGTGCCTTCGTTAGTAGTGGCAGCCACGATTTAAATGAGGTTGACGATGTGCTGAATTTATAGTGAGCAAAAAGATTATTTATCACTCATTCATATTTAGACCATGAAAAACACTTGAGTAGCCTAACGGCACAAAACTGCAAAGCTAACGAAACCAGCAAAAGCACACGCTCTGGTAAACCACAGTAGGTACGTCTACCGGTACTGTAATTAAACGAGATACGCCCGCTGCTAGCTCCATAAAAGCCCTGACAATTATTGTCATTTTGTGACTTTTATAAAGTTTTATGATGAGACATAGTTTTTTACGCACATGTTCAGACCTTAGACAGAAGGACTGACATTCTATAATAATTATTATTATTATGGGTGGCCCTATTAGCGAGATTGTTCATCCCTTCTGGGTCTCCCCTTCTTAACCAAATTATGTTAAGGTATTGTTCACTGCCATAATTGTATCGTGTTTGTTTGTTGTTTTGGCTGAGGAAAAGGAAAGAAAGAAATAAAATTATGCTACCCAAAGATAAGAGCTAGTCTAGGTGAACATTTTCTCGGATGGTGACGCCAGTGGTTTAGCCAATAAGTATGGAATTTATACGTGATGTGTAATCTTTGTGTACAAATATAGATCTACAGGGTTGCCACTCATAGCTTTTTCCACCTAGATCTAGGTTTTTCTGGCCATATCTAGGTTTGTAGGTTTTTTTGGTCACGATCTAGCCTTTTTTCTCACGGCGGTTTTTCCCACTTTTTACGCATAAAAATTGGCTTTGCTAGGTGAAAATGCACAAAAGACGTGAAAAAAGTCGAAAATGTTTTGAATATAGACCCCAAAAGTTATAGATTTATTTCGAAGCGAAAGACTAAAAAAGGTCATCAGAAATTTTGTCTGGGGAAAGGAAGTAAATTTTGGTCGAATGACTAAAAAGTTCCTGAGAAATTTGAATTTCAAGCGCGATAAATCGAAAAATCCATGTATTTTCTCCGAAATTCTCGATCTAGCCTTTTCTAGCCTTTTTTTCGGCCCGATCTGACCTTTTTTCAAAATCCAGAGTGGCATCCCTGTAGATCTATGTTTGAACTTCACGGTGCGTCTTTTTTAAGTGTTTGAGGGTGGGACAGAATCATTGTGTTTAATAACAATGTGTTTGCCCAAGTATTTTGCAAAACAATAGATTAAAGCGTAGACAAACTGAATGTACACCGCCCAGCGTTTCGCACGCATCACTTTAAATGGACCGTAATGTTTGAACCGTGCTATGTTTAAGTCAATGACTGGTTAGTAAATTATTTTTCTTGGCTATTCAGTAGGGCGGTGTTATTAACGATGGAAGTCTTCTGAATAGCGGCGTTTCTTAAAAGGCGTAGGAAATAATTCGTTCGTTGAAAATAACAGGCCGTTTGCTTATTTAATTTTACCAAACTGTCGTAGGCTACCTTCGCAAACTCTTTAAACGCTTTCGGTGTCTACAGTTTTAAAAATCCCCACCCATAAACGTCAACCTTTTTAGAATGCAGGAAGTTTGAGCCAGCATTACTGCACGGCTGCTTTATAAGTTTAATCACATCCAGATTTATTTTAAATTTATTTCAGATGCCGCCCCTTCTTATTAACACGCGGGTCAACGTTTCACATCTACAAAAGAAGTTCAACTTGATTCCAAAACCATAGACTAGGCCTACGTAGAGGACCGTCGTGGACTGAATGAAATAGTCGATCTTCATTGAAAATTGTTCTGTTTCTTAAATTCGGATTACTTTGAAGAGTGAAACACCAGATTTACTTTGTCTTCTGTGGAACAAACTTCGTCAGAGAGGATTACTTTAAAGAGAATTATAGCGAATTGTTCTATCATTGCAAGACTGGTTTTTACCAAGACAATTATTCTATCTTACCACAAATGACTTATACAGGAGATTTTTCTAACTTTCTCAGTGGACAATTCCAAAGGAACAACAACAGTGGAATGCGCAGTGGATGACAATTTATCCAGCAGGCTAAATAATAATTAAAGTGCAGTTTTTACAGGCCTACTGCAATGAATAATGAAATTTTGTGCCATGACATTACACAAGGAAATGATTCTTGGTGAAGAGAAACTCAGTTGAAAAATTGCAAAAGAATCCTGAGCTCTAATTCATTACTGTCTTAAAGAATTGGACATATATTATTCTGCAAAAATAAATCACCGGATCACCATTTCGGAAGTTTGGAGTGGAACAGACAGCACATCCGCGAATGCCATTTCTGAACTTCATAATGGGCAACAGCGCTTCCATTGCGGAGCGACCCGCAGTCGAACTTATCGACTCGGATTCGCAGTTATCGGTGTCAACCCTCGCCAAACCACGACCTCCGCTGCCACCGAAAGAAGAACTGGAAAGACGACTGCAGAAAGTCTTTGTAAGAAACTCCACGTTTTCTTTAACATCGCAGAATTTTTAAATTGCAATCGTGAATTCTTTATTGCTGCTTTTAAGATGAGTGTGGGATGTAAGTTTATTTGCAGGTGCTGAGTCAAGTTAGAGGGGTTGTCCAAAGATGTAAAATGAAGTCTGGTTTATTGAGACTGAATGATCAGTTATGGCAAGCGTAGGGTTTAAATCCCCCAAGTTTTTCTTAGAGACCCATAGTAAAGTGTTTTTCATACTCAAATTCTAAGTGGATCATAATCCAACCCCCAGTTATTTTTCTGCAATTCTCACACTAAATTGTGAGAAGTTTCCTTGCTTACAAGTGCAGACCTATATTACACAAAAACACTGGTTAGTATCTTTTTTGCTTGTCACTTAAACTGTTTTGTTTATCGACTTTGTTTAAATTTAAGGCATCATCTTATACACGCACCCATTCACATTTTCATGTATTTTTAACACATTTACATATATTTGCATATATTTACATATATTTGCAGATGTTTGCATATACTAGCAATGTCTAGCATGTATCTAATTATAATACATTGGCGACCATCTGTGTAGGTCATAGCACATGTCTTTACGTGAGAGTGGTCCTGTGGTTTCTTCTTGGCTACTCATCATACTTTATTGATGTGTGCATTTGTTGAAGATTTGAACCCCCGATATCTAACTCGGTGACATAGTGATATTTGTTAGCAAGAGCTTGAAGATTACAAAGCAGGAAATTAAGAATATGGACATTTCTCATAGATCTATAGAAGTTTCAAAATGTCAATTTCTCAGTTTCATTTTGTGTGTCAGTTGTATAAACATTAAACAGTGCTTTTGTCTTTAGAAGAAATTTGTTTAAACCAAAATATCATAGTCGAAAAGTAGGTGTACATTTTCTGAGAATCAAGTGCCCCGTCTTGCCCCTACGTCATGCCGGGGCTGCAGTAGGTCAAGACAGGTAGATATGATTAGAACTGGGAGAATGTAGTGTGTCACAACTCCACCACAATGGTAGGATCATGCAGCATTGTTTATAATTCGGTTTCTAAGTGACGTGAATGTTTAAACGATTCATGATTCTTGAATCTGTACCAAGTTCCAAGATGGTAAAATTCTAAGGACCGCTACACGTGGATTAGTCATTTTGCATCTTGGACCACAGAGCTCTTTTCAATTCATTCTATTTTGATAGGCATGTCGTAGAGGCCCTCCATTGTTGTATGGCTATTGTTGTATGGCTATGATGCCTTAGGGCGACCAGTGAGTGAGTCACACTATGAGGGGGACTTTTTAATATCCTGGCCTGGATAAAGAATAGAAAGGAATCTTTTGTTAAGGCCGATGAGTTGTCTCCTGAGTCGAGGTGTTGTGGGTGCGGCGGTATGGAATTCGAATGAGTTTTGAGTCCTTACCTTGCTCCCCAGCTTGCCTTTGATTAATGGGTATGAGGCAATCTAGAGGTTGGACCTGCGGCTGAGAGGTTGGGGTTTAAACCCCCGCCAGGGCAGGCTGAGTTCGGTTACAATGGCGCCCTCTGGCAACCGACTCGTCTGTGATGATGAATACCCTGACTGTACACTGTCGGTGAGCAGTTGAGAAAAAGTGATGTAATCAATAATTTCTATAGCACCGCTCACAGCCATTTAATTTTATAAATGTTCAATTACAATTACAATTCAGTAGCGCTTTCAGTGCAGGAACCCTACTGAAAATAATATATCTTAAGAAGAGATAAAGAATTTCATGTGGAGTGGAGGGAAGGGAATTCCATAAGCATGGCCCAATGATGGTAAAGAATCGAGTTCGAGTAATAGTCGTCCTAGTTTGTGGCACAAGCAAGTCACACATGTATGCCCATGGTTAATGGAGAACATTGACCATCCCACCTGGTATGCTGAGGTTGAGAAAAATAAGGTGGCAGCAGTTTGTGCACATGGCTGCCTCTTCCTTGGCTCGTGTATTAGGGACTTTTATTTTTTTTAAACGATGTCACGGTTTCTGAATGTCTGGGGAAATACCTCAGTCTAATCAATGTAGTGTGTGTGGCAGTAATGTTGATATATTATTGTCAGTTTAACTCCATAATTTGGCTCAGTGTTACATGCTGTTTATCTGTGATTATAATAATAAGAAATTGTTATTGTATATATCTGATATATTATATATACAGAGAGAGATAAAGAGAGAAAAAGGTTTATACACAATTTAAAAAATCTGTTTATAATAATTATATAATATATACATACATTTATGTACATAATTATATATTTAAAATAGACCTGAGAGAAGTCAGAGAACCTATGACTTCAAGCTGGGCCTCAAGTCAAGCAGCCTCTTCCCAAATAGTTTTTTTTGTGAAAGTGTATGTCTGCGGGGTTTTTACCTGCGCTTCCTCTATGTATACGTTGCTTGTTTTCCGATCAGTCATTTGTAAAGTGGATGACTCAGGATAATAATTATCGGTAGTAAAATTGTCAGAATTTTAAAGAAATGCAACGGACCACTTGAGTACGCTTCACGTTGAACCGTGACTGATATTTTTTATTGTTGATAAGCTATCAACTTAGACAATGATGGTTGGCTAAAATCGTTTGCAGATCATATTATTTGTGAAGCTCAGTCATGATCTTTTCCAAGCTACTCATATGGATCTTTAGAGTTTCTTACAAAATTTTGTTGTTCACTGATTTTTTCCCAGTCATTTCTTTTAGTACTTACACTCATACACTCACATTGTTAAAGTGTTAGGCGTAGAAAAAAAATTGTTGTGTTTCCGGTAACCCGACCGACCCATTTTTATGGCCGCGACCCAAATATTTTTGTAAAAAAAATTATTAAAAAAATTATTTTTTTCAAAAAAAAAGTTTTAAAAAAAAAATTTAAATTTTTTTTCAAAAAATATTTTTTTTAACATTTGTATTGACATAACATAAGAGACGTCAACAAAATGAAATTAATAGGACTGTTTCTAGAGCAGTTTTAGGTGCAGACAGTCGGGAAATAGGCAGTTTATACTTGCTTAGAACACATACTTTGTTTCAGCGTGCAAAAAAGACTAGTGGGGTATACTTTTTCGGATAGTCACTGCATAAAAATATTTTACAAAATAAAAATATTTTCCGACCTACCTACCCAATTTTTTTTAGCTCTGTTACCGGAAACACAACATTTTTTTAGGCCTTAGCCATGTTTTGAAGACTAACTTCGGCCTGCTGCACTTTTGATGTGAATTCATAAATTAGTACCATATAAGTTTCTGAATATAGGAACAGGCATTTGTCACGTCGGTCGATGGAAGCACTGCCAGTGAGTGGCTCACGGTCGTAGTATCTCCAGCGGGCCACGTCGCTCGATGATAACGATGATAATAACGATTATGACGATGATAACAATGATGATAATGATGATTGTGATAACAGTGATGATGATAATATAATTATGTTTCATTTCTCTATTATTGTTGTCCATCATAAGTACTTTTTTACTTGGGTGTGTGATCTGATGTGTTTTGGGGAATTATTTGACGTGTTGTAGGCTTCTATGAACCTTCCTGCTGACAAGGTTGATGTGTTAAAACTATACAGTGATGAAAAGAAATGGGAATTGATTTGCAGTCAGGTCAGTGATATTAATAGAATTATAGTGGCAGTACCTGTCTATCTATCTGTATTTCTTCTGTCTCTGTATGTGTGTTTCTGTCTGCCTGTTTGTCTGTCTGTCTATTTCTGTCTGGATCCATTGGTTCTGATGGTATTTTACGAATACAATACATAATAATAACAATAATAATAATAATATTATTAATAAAAATAAATGAAATGATTTTGATTGTATGTGCAGGAAAACTTCAGTGCGAAAGAGACGCCAGAACATTACTTGGATGTGCTAAAGGTCTACCTAGATCCGGTGAAGAATGGGAAGGTATTGTTTTATTCCAAAATTTTGTTTATACTTGGATGAATGAATTGAATTTGTTTGTCAGTTGATTCAGACAAGTGCTTTGAAATATTAGATTGTTCCTATTCAATGTTATAGTTCGAAAGCCAAAAAAGACGTCGTAACGAAAGTGAAATTCTGAATTCATATAGAATTTTAAATGTTGCTTCTCTGTTAAATGTGTTGGAGCTTAAACTTGGAACGAAATTCACCTTAGCATCAGATTTCTTTCCATTGGTCAATATATATAACTTAACATAAATCCGTTTTAAAGGTGTCTAATATAGTGGGTTTTTTTCAGTACAGCCTTCTCAATATTTGCTGAATTAGTCAGACCTGTGCAAGTAGACGAATTCATGTTTCGATATGTTCATCAATCAATCAATCAAAATTTATATAGCACCCCTTCAAGGTACCTACTCAGAGGCGCTCCTGGCCAAGATCAAGCAAAAAAACTGTCTTCAACAGTTTGTGAAATTGAGAACAACTTGGGAGGTGTCGCATAGTCAAGGGAAGTCCATTCCAGGTTGTTGGACCAACCACAGAGAACGAACGCCTCTGCATTGTTGCAGAGCAAGTGAAAGAAACCATTAAGTCGCCATGGACAGCAGAGCTCAGTGTGCGGCGGCCTGTGCAAGTGGAAAGAGGGAGGCAAAGCTCACACAGATAAGAGGGTGCCCAGACTGATAAGTATTGCAACACCAAACATGCAATCCTAAATGAGATTGTTCTTATTCAATGATCCAGGAGTGTGTTTGCAGGCGGTTCAATAAACTGCATGGTTTACTACTTACGTACAGTTATTTAAATCGCAAAGATCTTAATCGTAATCATGAATTTTTATAGCACCTCTGCAAGAGAAACCCTCAGATGTGCTACCGACCTGACAGCACCAAACCACAATCAATGAGAATGGTTTTCAAACGCTTGCGAAGAAAGCACAAAGAAAGACAAAGAAGTTCATTACGGAGACTAATAGGTAACTTATTCCAGAAAGACGGACCGACCATAGCAAAACTTCTATGCAGCACTGTGGAAGATCGAGCCCTAGGAACAACCAGATCACCATGCGTTGCAGAACGAAGGAATCTACGGCCTGAAATGGATAGCACAGGCACACAAAGTTCCATAAGATAGATCGGAGCTTGGCCTGCTAGACAATTACGCATGAGCATTAGAATGTTAAATTCAATATGCACAGGCAACCAGTGCAGTTCCAATGAATAATGATAATTATCTGGTTACCGTAATTAATTAACCCTGCGAGTACCAGTGGGGTCAAAAATGACCCCAAGCCCACTTTGACTGTACACTGCGCAAAATCTGTTCGTGCAAATTTATTCAATATTTGTGACTTTAAAGATGTACCTAGTCTCTATCGAAATATCAATTAATATTTCCCTTATTTATCACCAGAGGGCGCTGGCAATCTTTTCTAGCATTGAGTACCAGTGGGGTCATTTTTGACCCCAATAGCTTTTTTGAATACTTTCAATGGTAACCTTTGAAATAATTCATATTTATAATTTATAAATCCTTTCTATAGTATTACCTGAAGAAAATATGTGTTAGATATTAATTTATATACATATTGGGAGACCAGTAGGTAAGGAAAAAGAACGGAACCAAGGAGAACGTGTTGTGCTCGACCTAACACGAAATATGGCTGGTTCTGGACGAAATGTCACCACAGAAAACTTCTTCACAAGTTTCAGACTTGATCAAAAACTCGCTGAGAAACAAATGACTCTTCTGGTCACTATTCGAAAAAGCAGAAAGGAACTTGCGACTCATTTTGTTACCACAAAAGGTCGCGAAGACCTCACTTCCATGTTTGCTTCCATGTCGATGCAGCACTGGTGTCGTACGGTCCAAAGAAAGGGAAAGTTGTAGTCCTGCTCAGCAGCATGCACAGTCAGGTAGAGATGAACAACAATATTCCATCAAAGAAGGCAATTATGGGCTACAATTCATCGAAGGGTGGAGTAGACACCGCTAATCAGATGCTGTAAACTGTAACTGCAGTGACCGGATATTTTCTATGTTAGTTTTGAGCATTGAACACTCGAACACTTTGAACATAAAAATATACCTTTAACTATGAAAAATTTAATTCATTTCAACAGCCTAAACATGTTCAGATTGCTTTACTACTATTTGTTTTTTGGCAATTGATAAAAATGCAAAAAACAAGGAATTTATTGAAAACAATGTGTTGGGGTCATTTTTGACCCCACTGGTACTCAGTGTATCAAAAAAATCCTGGTACTCTGAGGGTTAATGCAATGGTTGATGAATATTTATGTTTCTTAAAGAATCTGAAGCTTGCAAGTCAGATCTCGTCGACCGAGATTGTCAAGGATCTGGAGATTTCACTTCGAACAAATTCTATCGAGTGAGTTTTTGTCGTCGTCGTCGGTTTCGAATGACGAGATGTAAATCAGGTTTTAAGAAGGATGCTTCACTCACTAAGAAGAGATCTCTATTTCATTTTGTGTACACACGGATGCGCATGTACACACACTCATGCGCACACATGCACATACACACACACATACAAACATACATACACAAGCACACACATAGATGCAGGAACGTACACACACATGCACACTGGCGGACTAAGTGGTACTTAGTTAACCGGGTTAAGATCGTGGTAGTTTATTCTAATGATCATAAAAATAAAACTTTGTCACCTTTACCGTGTTTTGCTTATGCAAAGAAACTGTTGCTTTTGACTTTTCAAGTGCTGCAAAGCTGTCTTTAAAGTACACTTCAACTGCATTTTAATTATTATGTCTGTCCACTTCACGTGATTTGTGTACTCACTCTTGTCGACATTATAAATTTATTTAGGATGTCGGATATTTAATTATATATGTCGTTTATTTAGGTCGGTCGCTGTTTTATGTAGGTTAGGTTATTTCCCTTTGCGGGTAGTTTTTATATGTGGGTCAGTTACTTGCGTCGGTCAGTATTTTATGTTTATTTTTGTCTGTCATTCATATGTTGGTTATTTATGTCACTAAGTTCAGCTTAGTTATTCATTAATCCATTCGTTCAGTTATTCATTTTTATTCATTCATTCATTCATCATTCATTCTATGGACTTGGATAGAACCCTTCAACAAACCTTCTCCAGAGTGATTTGGACTTTTCTTGGTCAGTCATTGTTATTCAATTTTCTGTTTAGGTGGGTGAATCAGTTTCTTAGCAAGGCGCACAACGGTCTCGATGTTCTCGTCGATTATCTGTCGCTCATCCAACAACATGAAGGGTCAGTTCTACCAAATTATATTTATTAATTATTAAACAAGTAATTAATAGATTATTGCTGGAATATTATCATACATGGGTTTGAACTGGCAGTTTCTTTTTTGCTTGGCATCCTTATCAGTCCATCATGGGAAGACCAATATACCGATATGCTGTGGGAGATGCAGATCGAATTGAGGATCAATTTGAGTACTTTTGTAAGTATTTTCTTTATTACTTTACTTTCAAGTGCACAGTAGTCAGGAGCGCCTATGAGTAGAAATCTTAAAAGGGGCAGTATAAAAAGTTATCACATTCATTTTCATTAAATTTTATTGCTGTTTGACTTTGTGGCTCTGTCTGTCTCTCAGTTGGGACCAGCAGATCTTGGACAATACAATAGACAACAATAACCTTCGCGCAAGTCATTTGTCCATCGATCAACGCAAGTCGACTCTGATGCCGCATGCGATGAAGAGACAGCCACGCAAGTCGTCGATGGCGAAAGTCCGATTCGGAGAAGTCGCGGATGACATTCACGCTTGCGTTATGTGCCTCAGGGCGATCATGAATCATCCGGTTTGTCTTATCTCAAGTCATCTTATCGCAAGTTATATTGACTTATCTGAATTGAGTTATCTTGTCTTGCCTTGAGTTATTATCTTATCTCTTTTTTCTCTTATCTTATCTCTTTTTTCTCTTGACTTAAGTTATTATCTTATCTCTTTTTTTTATCTTATCTTATCTCTTTTTTGTCTTGCCTTAAGTTATTATCTTATCTCTTTTTTCTTTTATTTTGTCTTTTCTCTGTCTTGACTTAAAAGTTATTTTGTCTTATCGCTTAGTTATCTTGAGTTCTTATCGCAGTCAATTTATCTTGTCTTATTGTAGGTTATCTTATGTTGAGCAATACCGGTTCTTATACTGACCTATTTTTTTGCAATCTCCAAATGGAGAGAGTGGTACAGGTAAACCTGTAGATCAGCGGCCAATGTCTAGATACTTGGGATGCATCCGTTAGGTGGCAAGAACCAAACAGAAAGTCTTGCTGTGGGACGCAAGGCATTTGCTACAGTATTGTATGCAACGTTTAGATGTGTTTGATTGTTTTAGGCTGGTCTCAATCAAGTGATTGATCACCCGAACGCAATCAACTGCATCGTACTCAGTCTCAATCACAAAGTTCTCAGGTAATGTTGTTGATCTTCAACTTCTAATCTACCATAATCTTAATCTAATCGAATTTAAGATTCTCGTTGATCCTCAAAGCTTAACTGGGTTTGTAGCTTGAATTAAAGACCCGTTCCACCAAGAAAATGACGTCGTTTATACTTCAGAACCATACATATTTTGTCGAGGGTAGCTTAGGATGGCTCTTCTTTACTTGTGTGAGACTTTTTTCAGTGTTATTACTTTGTGGATGCACATGCACATGCACACACTGTGTCACACAGCCATCAGACAGAATAGGGCTTCTTCTCGAATGTGGCTCTCTCTGTTTGGAATAGCATCCTCTCTGTTGCCTGCGTACCCTTCCACGAACTTGTCTAACACTTTTCACGAACTGTTCATTGAGTTCAAGACTTTCCTCTTTGGCAGTGTGCTTCTCTATAGTCTATAGTTGTTTTGAAGGGGCACTTTATAAATTTTTGGATATGTATGTATATATATAGATACAGTAGATAGATATTATTAACATTATTATTATCATCATCATCGTTATCTCCATCATCATCATCATCATCATCATCATCATCATCATCATCATCATCATCATCATCATCATCATCATCATCATCATCATCATCATCATCATTTTTAAAAACAACTATAGCTTTAACTCCATACATATCTTTCTAATTAAGATGGTTTTCCTGTGATCTTTAGAACAAAGGCTTTAGTCTTAGAACTGTTGGCTGCTATCTGTCTCGTTCGTCGTGGTCATGACGCCATCCAAGCTGCATTTGAACACTTCAAGATTGTGAGTCATCGTAATTATTATTAAATATTACATTTAATTGTAATCGTAATTGTAGTTGGGCATTTATATAGTGCCAGGCATACCTGGCATAGGGCTAGTCAAGTCAGAAGCTTTCTCTGAACTAGCAGTAAACTGGATGGTGTTAGATGCTATTTAGAAGAAAGTTTATTAATAGCCCCATCCAGCTTTATGTATATTTTATAAAAAAAATAACCTTCTGTTGTTATCTTTGAATTTTAATTTACATTTTTGTTTTGTGATGTATTATGATAAATTATTTAGATTTTACTCTTGAACATTATGACAATGGCATTGGCATTGACATCCGAGATTAGATTAGATTAGATTTTATTTGATTAGATTAGATTAATGTCTCTTATTGTTTTCTTATCTGCTTCCAGATGTGTGATGAGATGCATCGATTAGATTAGATTTGAATTTATTAGATTAGATTTGGTTAGATTAGATCAGATTAGATTAGATTAGATTAGATTTGATTAGATTTGATTAATGTCTTCGTAATATTGTTTTCTTATCTATTTCCAGATGTGTGATGAGATGCATCGATTTGAGACGCTCGTCTATTACTTTGAAAACTACGAACAATTCCACATCGATTTCATGGTAAGGTTTGAGTTTAACGACTGATTATTAAAAGATTCTCTATTGATCCTACCACTTTTTCAGTTCTGTCTGGAATAGTCTCCCGTTGGGGATGCACCTGTTACCTAGGGTTGACATGTCAGTGTTTTACAGGCTAGATTACAATTTATATCACCATGACTGGACTGGAAGCTTCTTTGAGTAGGCTTCTTGAGAGGATGCTATATAAATTCTTGAAATGAATTAATCTTTTATTACATTACGGTAAGTCTGATTGGTATTTTTACTTTACTTTCAGGTCGCATGCGTCCAGTTTTTCTGCGTCTTCATTCATTCCGTGGAGGACACGAACTTTAGAGTTCATCTTCAATATGAATTCCAGAAACTTGGGTT
Organism: Lumbricus rubellus; assembly: GCA_945859605.1. Classification (NCBI taxonomy): domain Eukaryota; kingdom Metazoa; phylum Annelida; class Clitellata; order Crassiclitellata; family Lumbricidae; genus Lumbricus; species Lumbricus rubellus. Next base: position 47,819,345 of record OX243815.1, on the reverse strand, counting down.
GAATAAATTACTCGAGGTTCGAAATTACCAAATTTATAAATATTGATAAATATTGATAAATTGATAAATATTCTATTGGATGGTTTGTATTTTTAGTTTGTTATTATTTTAATTTTATTATTTGTATTGCATTTTTTTATTACTGACACTTGGCTGTCGACATCAAAATTGCATGGAATACAGTTCTACTGTATTTTAGAAAATCCAGTTGTATTGTCTGAAATGCAGTTAAAAGTATTGTATTTTATAAAATACAATTTATTGTATGAAATTCAGTTGCATTGTATTGTAAGAACTACAGTTGTATTGTCTGAAAGACAGTTATAAATATTGTTTTGTATGAAATACAATTGAATTGTATTGTCTGAAGTACAGTTATATTGTTTGTTATGTAATGCAGTTGTAGTGTGTGAAGTACAATTGCATTGTATTGCTTAAAATTCAGTCTATTGTATCATATACACTATTATACAGTTGTATTGTTTTGCATGAAATAAGTTGTATTGTATCAAATACAATTGTATTGTATAAAATGCAAATATTTGTCATAGTTTAACCTGAATTCAATAAATCATTAATCTTCTCTCTGTTTTTATTTTAACAGAAGTTGCAGATGACAGAGAAGAGCGAGCGATTATCAAGTCACATCGCAGCTTATCTCGACAATTTCATCGACGTTCAAGTTCTTATGGATGAGTCATTGTCGCGAGCAACCGCCATCGAACGAGTCGCCGAGCTCGAGCAGAAACTGTCACGAGTAACTTGTAGTATTATTATTAGTAGTAGTAATTTGTTGAAGAGGTGCTATATAAATACTTTACTGAATGAATGAACAGAAAGAACTTCATGAGTATTTATGTTTTGTAAAAGGGGTCGAAAATTCATTTTTTGGCGTCATTAATATGTTTGTTTGTTTGTTTGTATGTACACTTGTTATAGCGCTCCTTCAAGCTCTCTCTGCTCAGAGGTGCTCCCGAATGCAGAGCAAACACTGCATCTGAGTTTCACGTCGAAGCGCTGAGCAATTGTGAGTGAAGGACTTGCCCAAGGTCCTTACGAGGCGAGGCGGATTCGAACCTCGGACCGTCCGGCTCCAAGGCAACGACGCCACTACTACACCACCACGCATACGTAGATTTGTCCTTTCCATGTTGCTTTTAGTAACCTCTCGTTGCTAATTAAAATGTTTATTTAATTAGGCGTAAAAAAAAAATTGTTGTGTTTCCGGTAACGCGACCGACCCATTTTTACGGCCGCGACCCAAATATTTTTGTAAAAAATTTTTATTAAAAAAAATATTTTTTTCCCCAAAAAAATTTTTTTCTCCAAATTTTTAAAAAAACATTTGTATTGACATAACATAAGAGACGTCAACAAAATGAAATTAATAGGACTGTTTCTAGAGCAGTTTTAGGTGCAGACAGTCGGAAAATAGGCAGTTTATACTTGCTTAGAACACGTACTTTGTTTCAGCGTGCAAAAAAGACTAGTGGGGTATACTTTTTCGGATAGTCACTGCATAAAAATATTTTACAAAATAAAAATATTTTCCGACCTACCTACCCAATTTTTTTTAGCTCTGTTACCGGAAACACAACATTTTTTTTAGGCCTTAAAACTGTGATAATTCATCAAATTAATTAATTTCTGTTGTTTTATTTTCATTTCAGGCTGGCGAACGGAATGTTGAAATCGAGCAGGCGGCCCTCACAAAGCTTGGTAGGTCATCAGATTCAATACTGAAAATTTGGTTTTACAAAGTGGTGGTGGTGGTGGTGGTTGTTGTTGTGACTATGACAACGACGATGATGATGATAAATTGGTTAAGGTGGTTGCCTTGTATCATGGAGGGTCCAGGTTCGTGATGATGGTGGTGATGACGATGATAAAATGAACTTTTTAACTGTTGTCATCTCTCTGTATTTGTGTTTCCAGCTGAGCTAGAGAGACAGTTGTCCGAGGCACAGAAGTCCAATCAGGATTTAAAGGTTCGTTCTATTTCCATCCCTTCACCCCTTGAACAATTAATGGACTAGTCCTACGTGGTAGAGTGGTGAAGGAACTCAACTGATCAGTTCTTTGGTTGAGTCAATACATTCAATGGTATTTTTCTGCATAATAACATATAATAATTTTTTTAAATTTGAGAATAATTATAAATAATAATAATACTAAATAAATAATAAATAATACATAGAATAAATAACAAAATGAATAAGTATAGATTAAAGCAATAAAAATTAAAAACAAGTAAATGAATACATAAATTAAAATAATGTGATAAAATATTATTCTAAGATTTTATAGGACCTATAAGAAATCGTAATAAAGGATCTTGTGATGAGATTTCAGTTTGAATTGTTCTTCGTTTTCTAGGATCTGTGTGAGGAAAAGGACAAGAAGTTGTCGCAGTCTTCCAATCATCTTTCACCGAACAGTAAGTCTCATTTCAAGTTGACTCAAATTTAATTATATTTAAGTTCACTTCTAAAGCCATTCGAAGAGTTTATCTTTCTGTACTATTATTATTGTTGTTATTATTATTATTGTGATTTTCATTGTTGTCATTTTATTATTGAGATTTTTTAAATTGTTACTATACCTTTATCCTTTATTGAGCGTTACTTCTTCTCATCATTGAAACGTTGGTTATATATGAAAAATAAACGGTCAATATACCTTTGACAGTTGTCATAATTGTAACTCCAAATTTCTAAAGCGCCCTCAAGAACGAAAAATGCAGGGCACCAGCTTATTCACAACTGCTGTGTCTAGCCAAAAGGGTTGTCCAACAGATAGAGTAGTTCCGAAGGATGTTGTAGTTTGAGTGTGGCTAAGACAAGGTGTTCTGATTGATTTTCTCGTACAGGTATCTCTTCGGTCGGCGACCAAAACAAGTCACCGGAGACTCTGTCACCTTCGTCTCCTCTTCCGCCGCCGCCTCCTCCATCACTCGATGCTTCCCCTGCATCATCTCCGGCATCACCTCCTCCTCCCCCACCGCCGCCACCTCCTCCACCACCTCCACCTCTCTCCGGATTGGTATTTGGTATGCCTACATCGCCTGGAGTGAACCAAACATCTGGATGTGGTAAGAAGCATTTGAAATTAATGATGTGGTCTTCCTCTGGCACTCCACTCTCTTTCTAAAAATCCTTCTCAGGCTTTCCTCTCTCATATTAAGACAGTTTTATTTGACCGCGCTGAGGTTGGGAGCGCCTCTGAGTAGCACCCATGAAGAGGCGTTATACAATTGCAATATTATAATGAATCTAATAATCTAATTAGCACTGCAAAGACGAAGTCAGATCTTGAACCACATGACGATTACTTTATACATAATTGACATTTTCGCGATATATTAAGGTGTCTGAACACGCAGTCATAATTAATAATGTGAATGCAGATTAGAATGACGTTACATCAACTGAACCAATAATAATCATCACGCGATTATTATATTTTATTCACGCACCTACTTTAAGGTGTCTAAATTGAGTGTACAATTATTATTGATCCTACTGTTGGATTCGCTTGGTAATTCTATTGTGGGGCTTACCAACAGGCGCAGCTCAAGAGGGAGGCAAGTCCTTACCATACTGCCGGTCCAACCACAGAAGAGGCACGGCTTTGCATGATGGAGGTGCGAGCAAACGGAACTGAGCACCTCTGTGTTGTGTTGTAGTTCTACCGATTAAAAAGGTCGTTCAGCCGAAGTGTCGACTGCCGGCTCTCAACTGGGTGACACTGAATCCAAATCAAGTCAAGGGAACAATGTTCTACGATCTGAACGAGGAGAAACTATTCAAGGTTCGTTCAATTCTTAGGAATTTTATAGTTGGTATTTAGGTGCATACAGTGCATAGGGGCTAAATAAGTCTTATATACAGTACATGCACACTTATTGCCGGAATTTTCTGTTGTGAATTTTTTTGTTTTTATTACTTTTTTATTGTTATTATTGTTTTTATTACTTCTATAGTTATTGTTATTGTTTTAATGCTGCCATTATTGTTATTAAATTGCTATTGTTATTATTATTATTGTTTTTATTATTGTTTTTATCGCTGTTATATTTCTCTTATTATTGCAATTAAATCATGATAGAATATCTTTTAACAGTGCCGCTCAGTGATACATTGAGCAGTTTTCTTATGAATGTGGGGAGCAACCACAGAGCTCATGGCGGCTCAACTACCTCGATATACCAGATTTTGAAGAGTCTTAGCTACAGAGGTCTTGAGGTATGATGGAGCAACCACAACCAAACTGTCGTGATTGAGTTGGCCTTGCATTTACATTTTGCAGGTGATCAACTTTGATGAGTTTGAAGACTGCTTCAGGCTGGGTGACCTCATCACGAAGGATTCGAAAGATTCGAACGCGTACATGGACGGAAAGATGACAATGCGTCGTGCGACGAAACGGACGGATGCAGCCACAGTTCTTGATCCTAACAGAATGCGCAACGTTGGTAAGAGATCTTGATTTTTTTTAAATTTATTTATTGCTAGCAGATAATTGTACACAAGATAATTTCTAGTCAGTTGAAAGCAAAATGAGGTTGTAAGAGAAACTGATCATTGTTAAAGGTATTGCACTGAGACAATGGGTATCACTGAAGGTATGGATGTCCCGCTATAGTAAAGTAATCCCTCTAAGATGGAGATCAACAATAAAAGTCACTCTTCAAATTCATCAATCCTTGTTCGATCCAGGTAGCTCAGCCACCAAGGGCATTATGGTTATTTATTCCGAGTATTTATATAGCGCCTCTTCAAGAAATCTATGAGGCACTCTCTGCACTAACTAGCCGAAGTGATGTGAATTGTCATAACAACAAGAAAATTTAATCAATTACCAAAAATGGTTGTTCCCTGCATTCGTAAGGAACCTTTTGAACTATCAAATCCTTCTCGCATTTTAAACAATTAATATGGCAAGGTCTAATCTGCGATTTCGTTTCTTGTTTTTAGCAATAACTCGCCGAAAGATTGAGATCTCGAGCGAAGGACTAGTCCGAGCCATCAACAGGTAAATGATTCATGCATCTTTCATTGTATTTACCAATCTGTTTTATTTTATACTAGCTGAACCCGGCCACGCGTTGCTGTGGCAGAAAAGACCGTCCTCTGCCTCCAATCCTCCCCCTCTCTCCCCCTCCTCCTCTCTCCCCCTCGCCCCCTCCCCCTCTCTCCTCCGCCCTCTCCCCGCCCCCTCCCCCTTCCCTCCCCTCCCCCTCTTCCCCCTCCCCTCTATTCCCCCGCCCCCTCTCCCCTCCCCTTCCCCCTCCCCCTCCTCCCCTCCCCTCCACTCCCCTTACATCCTCCATCTCTCCTCTCCCTCTTCGTCCCGCTCCTTCCCTTCCTTTCCTCCTTCGCACCGTCCCTTTCCGACACGGGGCGACAGCGACGCGGAACAGAGCGACGCGGAACATCAAAAAGGCCGGAATCGAATGTGTTGAAATGCGCTACATAAACGGAACACGCGCCCGAGCAAAGCCTATCGGCGGGCGTAAAACGGTCGAATTTGCAGATCTTTTACAAAAGAAATAACTTTCACTTCGATTCGACCGATTGAGAGTTAAAATTCAAACCGTCCATAACAAAAAGAAATAACTTTCACTTCGATTCGACCGATTGTGAGTTCAAATTGAAACCGTCCAAATGCATTGGGCAAAAATAGCTCGCGTTTAAAAATGGCGGTTGCGGCAAGGTTCATATAGCGCATATTCAACTCGGAATCGGTCGAATGGAAGTGAAAGTTGTTTTTTTGTTGTAGAAGATTTTGGAAAAAAAGCATTATACAAACCTGCGCCTATATTAACGGAACGTTTTGCTGCAATTTTGAAAAGAATCGGTCCAGTACTTACCAAGATCCTATAAATGGAAGATTCGTGCGAACGCCGTTACATTTTTATATATATAGATTATGTGTGTTAAAGAATCTTAAATAAACTGCTGGCCAAGACAGAAGTCTGGGGTTCTCACCAGAGTAAATTGGTGTCTGAGGCTATTGCTCATATTATTATTATTTTTAATTAATTTTTTTACCTGAGGCATCATCAATGATCTTTTGGGGTTTAGGAAAACTTGCTATTGGGAGGAGGAAATTTGTCTAGGGGTGAGGCTTCATCTTTGGGGTTTGTAGGAAACAACGACTTTTATGCGAAATTTTCCTGAGGACCTTTTTTTAGTCATCACCTTTTTTGGACTTGTAATATGTTCATGGCAGTGCTAAAAACACTATTTTCGGCGATTTTCGACTGTTTTCTGCTCAATTTTTTTTTATTATTTCATTTCTTCGGGTTTCAAACACCCTAAACACCACAATAGCTATGGCCTTGGCAACTAAATTATGACATTGGACACAAATAGACCGACTCTGCGAGAGAAAATATAATGTTTCCTCCAATGGATGACAAGCAACAGCCTTATTATTATTATTTTTTTTTATTAAATTTATTTACCTGGGATATTTATAATCACTCAGGTGTCTGATATTACTAGGCAATTTTTACTCCGGATTGTTCGTCCATGTCAAGATCTGGAAGAACAGAAAGTGCATCTATTAAGTCTGTATTTATTTATTTTCGGTATCATTATTATTGTGCATTAATTTTATTGTGCCCCACTATCGAATTAGCAAGCAAATATAACAATAGGATCAATCATTGCACGCTCAATTTATACACCTTAAAATAGGTGCGTGAATGAACTATAGAAACCGTTTAATGATAATTATTGGTACAGTTGAAAAGAGCTATTGATTGGAATAGTCTACTCTGGATTCGCATGTTTACGTGTGTCAAATTAGACACCTTAATATAGAATCGAGCATCATCTATAAATAAGATAATCGTCATACAGTTCAATTATGATTACTTCATGGTATGCGTTCGAGCTTTGCACTGCTGATGTCACGTCTGTAAATAAATCCAGAAAAAATTAGAATAGAAATCATGAGTTCAAGTGTTTCCTGTTTTTTTTTCTTCGCAGTTTCGATTTGAAGGTCGTTCCACTGGAGTTGGTCGACATTCTGCAGCGAGTCTCACCGAACGAACAGGAAGTGAGGGCGTTCAAGGAATATGAACAAGAGAAACGACCTTTGAACGAACTCTCCGACGAAGACAAGTTCATGTTGAACGTATGCAGACGATTTTTGTGTTCTCTGTTTATGGCTGCTTCAAATTTGTGATTATTGGATTATTTTTTAGCATCTGACCTTGGCTGATAAAATGGGAAATGCACTTGTTGCTTTCTAGATTAGTGGTTAGTCTGAACAAGGCATCAACCAATTGACTCTGAACGCGTCTATGTAGTCATTCATCTAATTGTTTATTCATTCATCTAATTGTTTATTCATTCATCTGATTGTTTATTCATTCATCTGATTATTTATTCATGCATCTGATTATTTATTCATGCATCTGATTATTTATTCATGCATCTGATTATTTATTCGTGCATCTTATTTTTTATTCATTCATCTGATTATTTATTCATGCATCTGATTATTTATTCATGCATCTGATTATTTATTCGTGCATCTTATTTTTTATTCATTCATCTGATTATTTATTCATGCATCTGATTATTTATTCATGCATCTGATTATTTATTCGTGCATCTTATTTTTTATTCATTCATCTGATTATTTATTCATGCATCTGATTATTTATTCATGCATCTGATTATTTATTCGTGCATCTGATTATTTATTCGTGCACCTGATTATTTATTCATGCATCTGTTTATTTATTCGTGCATCTGATTATTTATTCGTGCATCTGATTATTTATTCGTGCATCTGATTATTTATTCATGCATCTGATTATTTATTCTTGCATCTGATTATTTATTCATGCATCTGATTGTTTATTCATGAGTAGTCACTGTAAGATTCTTGAATGAATGAATTCTTGAATGAATTATTCGACAATGATTTCACTGGTTTGGGTCGGGAGTGCCACTGCGAAGTTTATTCTTAAGGTGGTGATATATTGATGTCAGATTACAATTACTATATAATATTTCTTTGACAGGTTCGTTTTAATGTGGTATGTAACATTCTGATTCTGTTATTGTTTCTACAGTTGGTGAAAATTGAACGTTTGCCACAGAAACTACAAGTGATGAACTTCGTCGGTAACTTCCAAGATGTCTGTGACAATCTTCTGCCTGTGAGTAACTCTTCTATCTCTCAGTGTTATCAGATTGATCAATAGCATATGCAGAATTCATTTATTCATCATTGAATTGGTTTTTTTCTTATTATTGTTGTTTGTTATTATATTATTGCTATTGTTGTTAATATTATTGTTGTTGTTATTATATTATTATTATTGTTATTATTGTTGCTATTATTATTGTTATTGAGTTTGATGCGTGTACTATCTAATAACAGAACAATGAATCAATGGTAGTGAGCAATTGCGAGTGAAGGACTTGCTCATTGCATTACTTTCGTTGCATTTCATTGCCTTACATTTCAATTTTTCTACTTTACATTGTGTTGCTTTTGTTGTTTTACATTACCTTACATTGCAGTTTGTGCATATCTCGCTTCTTTCAGCAACTCAGTGCAATTGTGGTTGCATTGTTACATTGCGTAGATTTTGTTGTTTTACTTTGTGGTTTGTGCATATCTGTCTTCTTTCAGCAACTCAGTGCAATTGTTGTTGCATCAGAGTCTGTTAAGAAGTCAAACAAGTTGAGGAAAGTCATTGAGGTCGGTTCCTTCATTAAATTTTCAATTTACTTTTTTTAAATTTTAATTTTCTACCGGCACACTTAGACCGCCTTAAAACTGCTCCATTTTGGAATAATTTTTCTGAGGTTCATAAATTTGTAATGTTGCGAGAGCCACTTAAGAAACATCACTCAGCTTCCTTCCAGCATCCAACAGACTTGACCTCTTGGATCCTTGCTCTAGAACTTATGCATGGGATTGCTTTGCTCATATTATGCTCTGAATGACTCTAATGTTCATGCATCTGATTATTTATTCATGTATCTGATTATATATTCATGCATCTGATTATTTATTCATGCATCTGATTATTTATTCATGCATCTGATTAATTATTCATGCATCTGATTATTTATTCATGCATCTGATTATTTATTCATGCATCTGATTATTTATTCATGCATCTGATTATTTATTCATGCATCTGATTATTTATTCATGCATGTCATTATTCATTCATGCATCTGATTCCGGTAATGTTTGTGTTTCAGATCATCTTGGCGTTTGGCAATTACATGAATAGCTCTAAACGAGGGGCTGTGTATGGTTTCAAGCTACCTAGCCTTGACATGGTTAGTTTACTTACTACTTATTTCTGTACTTACTACCATTGTTGTTAAACTTATTGTTTGCTTCTGTGTTTACTAAGACTCGGATACCGTGTTAAAAACACTGATAATCAACATGGAACGCTCTTTAGTGCCCACTTTTTCTAACTTTCTCTTAAAAGCTGTGTCCCTTTATTGGCTCAGGATTAACATAACATAAAAACGGATTTTCAGAAGGCGCTGGGTCTCTGTTAGAACCATTGCAAAACCTGGAACATTTAATAGCCCTACCTTTTTAATCGCTGTGACTGTGTCCACTGCCTCCTGAATCCCACCTTACTTCCTTTGCAATCTTGTAATGCTCTCTGTGTATTACTGTGTACTCATATGTTGTGCTCGATGCAGAAATCATTGTGTTAATGTTTAAGATTTAGGTTAGGCCTAAACAAAATGTTGTGTTTCCGGTAACAGAGCTAAAAAAATTGGGTAGGTAGGTCGAAAAATAATTTTATTTTAGTAAAATATTTTTATGCAGTGACTATCTGAAAAAAGTATACCCTGCGAGTCTTTTTTGCACAAAGGTACACGCTGCAATAAATTACGTGTTCTAAGCAAGTATAAACTGCCTATTTCTCGACTGTCTGCACCTAAAACTGCTCTAGAAAACAGTCCTATTAATTTCATTTTGTTGACGTCTTTTCTGTTATGTCAATACAAATGTTAAAAAAATATTTTAAAATAAAAATGTGTTACAAAATTATTTGAGTCGCGGCAATAAAAGAGGGTCGGTCGGGTTACCGGAAACACAATTTTTTTTAGGCCTAACTAGTTAGCGCTTCAAATGTTGCCATTTATTTTGCTTTGTTATTCGTGTATGATGGTTTCCTCACAGATCGAATTCTCCCGTTGAACACGATTTCCCTTTTATATGGGCGACAGATTCGTCTTAATAAAGGTGTTTAAATGCAACATCTTAATTCATTAAGTAGTTCATGCTGTTCAATAACAACTTAATATGGTAACAACGGTTGTTGAGTAGAGTGGAAAAAATTCCAAAAAGAATAAATATCTCAGAGATAAAATATCTTAAATCTGTTTGTCAGTAGACAGAAACGTCACACACAAAACTATTACATCATAGAAAAATAATAAACAAGAGAATCATAGTAATATACAGATCAACCAGTGTTACAAACAACAATAGAAATATTCCTGCGATCCAAATAATATAGCAATTGACACCATTAAAGCAAATGCGACAAGAGTCTGAAAACACATCAAAGCATTACAGAAAGGTACACTTCAGCATCTGGGACTCTGGGTCTATATCTAGCACAGCGTATGTTTGAACGTCCACTTGTTATAGCACCCCTTCAGACTCTCTACTCATAAGCGCTCCCTACTACAGCGAATCAGTTTCACGCCGAAGCACAGGAGAAATTATTGCAAGTGAGGGACTTGCTCAAGGTCCCTACGTCGCGGCTAGAGGTGGATTCCAACCTGCCACCCGAACATACCCACTAGATCATTATGGCAACCCTTGTTTCGAGGATGGTGCAGGACAGAAGACTGAGGAGAGGACTGATTCTTACGTTTTGCAATGTTGTTCAACCATTTTTCAGTTGGCTGAGACAAAGTCGCACGATCGGAGAATGTCGCTTCTCCAGTTCATCGTCAAAACAATTCGTGACAAGTTTCCCGATCTACGAAGCTTCGACTCGGAGCTGAAATTTGTGGAAAAGGCGGCGACAGGTGACGGCAAACATAATCACCATTCATTCCATTTAGTGATTATTTGCTATTGTTTATTATTGTTTGTGTTAGCGTGTTGTCATTGCTAAAATTATTTCATTACTATTTTTGATGGTGTTGGTATTTTGTTTTTGATAAATATTGTTTCGTTATTTTTTATTATTATTACTAATATGTTGCTTTACCACGAGGTATATATGATCTGTTGTGGTTTCAAAAAGTTTGAAGAGCTTTAAGATTTTCATTTTATTATTAATGAATTATTATTATTTTTATTATTATTTTTATTGTTATTATCATCATTGGAAATCATGGCTACCATTATCATCATCATTTTCATTGTTGCCGTTATTCTCATTTTTCATTGTGCACATCATATTATAAATTTTGGTCACAATGGTCTATTCATCAATACTATTATAATTTTTATTTCTTTTTATTATTATTATTTTCACTTTATTATTATTGTTATTATTATTATTACTATTATTATTATTGTTATTACAATCATCATTTTTGATGAATTGTTTACCGTTCAGTGTCAATGGAGAACATAACTGCTGACATCGTTGAGCTTGAGATTGGAATGCGATTGACGAAAGACGAGTTTGAGGGAAGAGTGGAGAAGCCGACCGTCTTGAAGACGTTTCTCAGCAGCTCAGATGAAAAGATGAAGAAGCTGAAGTCAGAAAGCAAAGCTGCTCAGGTAACTGTAGTTGTAAAGTCTGAGCATCTTTTTTATGTAGCTCCATTCTGTATGCTAATCCATGTGATACGTAATATCATCAGTACCATAACTTTCATCAGTTAAATCAGAAAGATCATCCCAGCAGAGTGGTCAGATAATTATATTCAAAGGGCAGAATATCTGAGTGCCAAATAGTTTTTTTAAAACTGCTCAGGTCTTTCCTCTGTGGCATCAGTCTGATTAGTTGTTACATTGAAGGGACAATGTTTAAGTTTCTCATGATAGATGTATGAGTGGGTGGGTGGATGGATTGATTTATTGGTTTATTTATTGATTTTCAATCGAAATTGCAGTGTTCAAATTACTGAAAGGGAGCAAATTTGGTTCCAGAGTTCTATTCTGCATGCATTAATTATAATAAATAAGCATTGAATTTCTTTTGACAGGAATCCTATTCCGACGTTGTGATGTATTTCGGTGAGAATGCAAAGACGCTGGCACCACATGCTTTCTTCTCCATCTTCCTCCGCTTCATACGCGCCTACAAGGTAATCATCACACGCACCCATCTGTATTGTTTGTATGTGCACTTGTTATAGCTCACTACTCAGAGGCGCTCCCGACTACAGCACGGACACTGAATCAGAGTTTCACGCCGAAGCGTTGAGCAATTGCAAGTGAAGGACTTGCCCAAGGTTCCTATATGATGACTAGGGTGCATCAAAAAATATTTTTCTTGAAATTTGAGCTGTCTGGTATTCAGTTATGTTACATTACCTTAGAGAAACATTATGGCAAAAAAGAAATTTTTATTTAAAAATATTTAGAGGTCCCCCCGGCCCATTGAAGTTTTGTTTGGTTCCATTGCTTGTACTGTGGAAGACAGTCATGACAATTTTTCAGTCGGTAGCCATTTCTAATTTGCATTACTAAAATAAACATCAAATACTTTTAAACTGAAATAGAGTTAATTTTATTTCACTTGATCTATCTGAAAGGTGAGATTGCTAAATATTTAATATTTAATTAATCGATTAGAAAATTTGATTTAAGGCTAGAAATCAATGGAATCTATTGCTTTATTATAGATTCGGTTTATTATTTGTAAATAATTATCAAAACCATTTCACATGCATTGAATTGCCTGCCATTAGAACCCAAATCGAATAACTTCGTACTCAGATGAGTCTTTGGTTTATTTTTGAACCTGGCCCCGATGCAGGGTCCGAGGTTTTTGAAGAAAAGGCAGCGGCAGCTGAGAGACTGGTGACAGCATGGTCACATCATCTATGTTGCTGTGATTGTTGACCAATTTACACATTTTCATGCATTGCAAATATGACAAGGAAAGGACATTTAACTGATTTGCATATTACAAGATAATTTATCAGAGTATAACATCATTGGCTAAAGTAATTAATTTGCTATTTTCCTGATTTGGATCTTTAAGCTTATACCACATGCGTTGCCTGACAAGGCAGAACACTTCCTGCAATCTGTGTTTATGAAGCAACAATCAGAGGTACTCAGTTTTAAGATGAAAGATGTACCAATGCAATCTAGCAGCACAAAGTGAGAACCCATGATCTATTGTGTTAACATCAAGCTTTCAACAGCCAAGAAAGTAGGCCTATCTAAGCAAGTGATCACCTTAGCCAATGAACAAGTTGAATTTCCATGTGATGATCATCATGAGTTTGCTGAGTTATCACTTGTTTGCTTGTCTGCTTTGAAAAGTGAAGTGACCTTTAGAAGATCTGGTGTTCTACACAATGCATAACACATTAATGATTAATACATGATGGCTGTTTTGACCTTAGCATTGCTCTTTGTGAGTCGCATGTCGTAAAACTGTGCGATGCACTAAAAACTCTCAAAGACCCAGAATACATGCATTTGCAAACCCTATGTGCATGCCACATGGTGTCTTACATGTAAGAAACCCTGTGTGCACCTTGGAATGATGTACACCTGTACAAGCCGTTACTGGAGTATCAGGCTGTTGAAAAGGTTATTTCTCAATTTGCAACTCAAGCACTACATGTAAATCAACATCTTTGGCATCTCACTTGCACTTGAGAAATTGGTTCTGAAATGCTGAAATGGTTCCTGTGGCACTAATCAGTGAGTGTGTACCTTTTGGCACGAGACACTCTAGTCTAGCAGATGCCTTAATCAAGCTCAAACCAACTACTTTTTTGCAAGTCCAACTCAATCGATTTGGCAATGATTGGGGCACAAACCACGATTTCCATAATCTATTAATTTTTCAACACAACTGTGCGTGCAGCCTTGTTCAAGTGAATTCGTGGTTTGCAATGTACCATCTTGAGTTTGATACCAGCTTCTTAACCGTCCTGTCAATGAGTGTTGCACGTCAGCTGCTTACGTTTCAAGTGCTAAAAATGTGAGGGCGTGAATGTTGTGAATGATGGGGCGGAAGTAACGTAGGACTTTGTCGAAGTCACTCGATGTGTGATAATAATAAAACTAAATGGCAAAACATGAAGCAACTATTGTATTTCTGTAACAGTTAACCACTTATAAGAGCAAACTATTCAAAAACTAACACTGGCTATAGTAGCTACATAATATATTTATATCAATATTTTAATTTTAATGGTCTGCTTTTTGTACATTTGGCGTACAAATGTAATAGCCTACGAGGTAATTCGAAATTCCATCAAAAGTTGGTTTTTTGCAATGTTATTTCTAAATATTAATTTAAAACATTGTAACAACATTGAATTTGATGTTTAACATTGTTCTAGTCATAGAATCATTGGAATGGTAGCAATTGTGTTTAATTTCACAAAACGGATTTGCTCAAATGTGCATGTTCGAGGTTGCTCAAATCAATGTTTGAAAACGGGGGTGGGGGGACCTCTAAATGTATGCTGATTTCAAAAATCTTTTCGCCCAATTTAATCTTAATCACAATGGAACACAATCCAAACCCAGACAGCTCATTTTTTAAACTTCAAATTTTTGCAATGCATTGGTGATGCACCCTAATGATGACTTGAGGTAGATTCGAAGCTGCAACCCTCTGGCTGCAAAGCAACAGACATACCCACTACACCACCGCGCCCCACATTGAGAAATTCTCAAGGATTGAACTCTTGATGGTTTCTGCCTATTCTTCATTTTTTTGAATGAAAATATTCCAACATGAATTGAGGAAGTTACTTATTGCCCCAATGGCATCGTAATTATCAACCTCTAAAATTCAAGAGTGTCGCTTTAAAGCCAAGCGCAGGGCACCAGCTTATTCATGAGCACTGCTTAGAGTCATAGGAGGTAATGATTTGGTCATACCATGAATACGTACAACGATTCTGATAGCAGTCGTATCTTGTCACGGCATTATCATTGTTATTTCAAATTCACTAGCACCGCTATTATATTTTCAATATAATGCTTACCATGCCTGTCTTAACTATTTCTACTATTATCATTTATGCATTTGTTAATTATGCAACTGTCTCTCAGCTATCTATAAATCGATTGAACTTGTTAAATATCGATCACCTCTTTGGATCTGAATCTTGCATACGTAGCCAATATGTGAAGTTTATCCTTATTTATGTCTTTATATAGCATTGATTGATACTGTTTTAAAGGTGTTCAAAGATGAGCAGTTGTGAGTGAAATTGCAAAAGATCCCTATACACAAATTAACACAATAACCGTGTGAAAGGAAGGGTATCGTACTCTTACTATCCACGGCCGCTTTAACCAATTAGATACCTGCGTAGCGCATTGGATAACACATTAGCATGGAGATCAGCGGACCCGAGTTCGAGCCCCTTAGGGCGGACCGCGGACGTGCTTTGTAGACTACTATTAGTGCCGATTATTGCAGACTGTCTGTTCTGTTAGTAGTTAATCAATCAATTAATCAATCAATCATAATTTATATAGCGCCCCTTAAAGATATCTACTCAGAGGCGTTCCCGGTCGAGTTCAAGCAAAAAACAGCCTTTAACAGTTTGTGAAATTGAGAACAGCTTGGGATATGTCGCATAGTCAAGGGAAGTCCATTCCAGGTTGTTGGACCAACCACAGAGAACGAACGCCTCTGCATTAAGATTGATGTCTTCTGTCATTTGCGTTGTTGTGAATTGTTTCAGTTGCACAACAGTTACTATACACTGTAATCGGTTGTGGTCTGTCAACCGGATTGTTTAAATAAAGAATATTATTATATTATTATTATTATGAAACATCATCATTTATTAAGCACAACCGTTCTTACAAAACTATTATTATTATTATTATTATTATTATTAGAATGCTGTAATCAAACATTAGGCCTAATATATTACAAAGTAGAAATTCGAATTGTGATTTTTCCCTCGTGTGATTGAACACCTTTATTAGTAGATACCGCATCCAATTAAAAAGCATTTCGTCACAATTGCGTATAGTTATATGGGCAGTGTAATGTGACCGTTGTATGCAAGTCGACTTCATTCGTCGCAATGCATTAATAAATAATAACTTTCTAATTTATCACGTATGTATGTATGTATGTTGGCCTATGTTCGTATCATCGTACGAACACTTTATATAGCTTCCCTTCAATATTACTACACAGAGGCGCTCCCGACTACAGTTCGGACACTATATCTGAATTTCACGGCCGAAGCGCATTAATGAGCAATTGAGAATGAAGTTCACTCAGAGTCACTACACGGCGGCTTGAGATGGATTCGAACCAGTAACCTTCCGGCCCCTATGGCACCGAACATGCACCTACACCAACGTGCCCCATAGGCCTACTAATTATCAGTTTAAACATTTTACAGGGTTAGGGTTAGGTTCTATAAAATTGTCTATGGTACCTGAGATGGTTTTGACATCTGTCTAGTCCAGTGTTTCTTAACCAGTGTTCGACCGAACCCCTGGGGTTCGATGAGCCAGTGCCAGGGGTTCGGCAGAGGTCCTCTGAAATATATACCTATTCAGGGTCAGTGAGTGAGTGAAAAATCATTTGCTATTTTATTTTTATTTTTATTATTTTATTTAATAATTTAAGGACACATTAAGATGCAATAGGTAGTTTTGGCAGGGTTAGTTAACTGTTAGTAGTTCATGTATTGAATGTATTAATATTGTATCACATTTTGGCACAATTTTTTCCCCATTTGTTCCCATTAGTTAAAAAATTATTGTTCAAACTTTAGGGGTTCGGTGAGTGGCCATGGATTTTTCTTGGGGTTCGGCTCCCTTGAAAAGGTTAAGAACCACTGGTCTAGTCCTATTGTTTAAACTACAACTGCACAGATGGCTTGATCTTCACTTTCTACAAAACTTCGTTGGCGTCTATGACGAAACTATTTTCACGGAGCTGTTTTGAAAGGGCTATTTCGACGGGGCTTTTGTCGGTTGGCGCTTATGACTGGCTGTTTTGTCGGTTGGCAATTTAGATGGAGCTGTTTTACGTGGTGGCTAAAGAAGCACTGATGTAAATCTCAAATCGTGTTCCATTCTTATATAGAACCTATGAACATCTATTTAAAGGTGTCTAAATCTTTATAAGGTTTAGAACTTTTATTACGCCTAGAATGTGTCTAAAGCGACGGTTGTTAGGTAACCGTTCCTAATACAGCGTTAACAAACCTACAAAATCATCGCTGTCCACATCACTATTCTAGTATCATGAAGATTTATTTATTCGATGGCGTTATGCAATTGTGAGTGAAGGACTTGCTTGATTGCCCTACACAGTATCAATCTCAATCGCCGACCGTACTATAACCAATCAGATTCCTGGAATGCCAGCACCAATTTAATGGATAAAAAATGTATAATTTTATTGATATGTTGTCGTCAACCATTTTAGATATTACAGTACGCAAAATATTTAAAGCGCAATCTTATTCGTTGATCGTTGAACACCTTTAGTAAAGTTGTGCATCCAATTTAAAGTACCTTTGGCTCAGTGGCATAGACTGTGTACTAGTGCGTAAGTAGCGAAATATAGAGTTAATTGGGTGTGTCCTTTTCATTCCAATAATCTCGGAAGAACAGATCTATTCATTCATACATTCATTCATTCATTCGGACATTTATATAGCGCTCCTTCAAGTAAAAAACTACTCAGAGGCCGTCCCGACTCCAGCGCGCCCAATAAGAACAGATCTATGCTGCACATAATGTGTGATTGTGTTTATGGTCATAATGACGTTGATAAGTTCTCTGCGTTCAGGCAGGTTCATTGGCTTTATTGCGTAAAACAATGACAGTAGTAAGTAATCCAGTTTAACAGCTGATCATTGTTTATGTATGCATGTGATTGCTTATTCACATGCTTTGAATGAATTTATATTCTTGTATCTACTTATTATTCATGCATCTGATTATTTATTCATGATCTGATTGTTTAAATTAAATTTAAATTATACTTGACCCGCTGCCTATCGATTTTAATTTGATTGAAAAGGCCTGTGAATAAGCTGGTTCCCGCGACTTGGCTTTTGTGTGCGCTGTAGAAGTCTCGAGATTATGATTACGATTACGATTATTTATTCATGTACCTGCTTATTTATTCATGTATTATTAATTCATGCATCTGGCGTAAAGATACCAGAGCGTGGCCGTCCGCAGTTGCTATTTCTCAGTGGATCATTAATTGATTTCTGTTGCTATTCGATTTTTGTAGCAGGCGGAATTGGATCTGGATCTGGCGATGAGACAAGAGGAATCGCAGACACTCATCCAGGATACGATACGACACAAGAAGAAGGAAAGAATACGTGGTGTAAGAATTGATTAAACTTTTTTGCTGCATATTCGTATTCTTTGAATGACTATTATTGTTCATGCATCTTATAATTATTCATGCATCTCATTCTTTATTCGTGCATCGGATTATTTTTTCATGGGTCGGATTATTATTCATGCTTTTTCATCTGATTATTTATTCATCTGATTATTTATTTGTGCATCTGATTATTTATTGATGCATCTCATTATTTATTGATTAATCTGATTATTTATTAATGGATAGAATTATTATTCATGCTTAGTCATCTGATTATTCATTCATGCATCTGATTATTTATTTATGCATCTGATTATTATTTTTTATTCGTGCACCTGATTATTTCTTTGTGCATCTGGTTATTCAATATTTATTAATTTATCTGATTATTTATTCATTCATCTGATTATTTATTCATGCATCTGATTATTTACTCATGCATCTGATTATTTATTTGTGCATCTGATTATTTATTCATGCATCTGATTATTTATTCATGCATCTGATTATTTATTTATGCATCTGATTATTATTATTTATTCATGCTTCTGATTATTTATTCATGCATCTGATTATTTATTCATGCATTTAATTATTTATTCAGTGTCTTTAAAGTGCAATAGAAGGTTACATTGTCTTTGTTCATGTCAATTGAATTTGTCTTAGGATGGGTGTAGAAATTATATAAGTTACTTAGAGAATGATTTTAGATTACCTTTTTGCTTATAATATAGTAGGCTCATGAGATTGGATAATTTGTCATAATTAATGATCATATGGTGAGTTTCTATAATAAAAAGCGTGTGAAAGGACGTGGGTTTTTTTGGTGCAAGAGATAAATGTCCCAGTTATTGTAAGTGATATTTAATATTGATTTAAGATGCAGATCTTAGTGTTTTTGACTTGGGTTCTGTGTTTTTTCAGAGTGTTGTGGCTGAATTGGAGCAGAAGCAAGGAGAGATCAAAGACAGGAGACTTTTAAATGTACCTTACCATGGAGCCATGGAGGACTTGCTTCTTGGTAAGCAACTGAAATAAAGTCGTTCACCACGAAAAGTTGTTCAGACTTTTATCATTATCATTGATTATTTACCCGAGAGGTGAGCATTGAGCCCTCAGGTGAGAAAAAATTGATCAGACACAGGAAAATGGATCAGTTAGTGATGATTACATCTCTTCCAAGTCAGGTATAAATGGGACACAGCAGCGTTAGATGTTAGTTGAAATCTTTTAATCAGCTACAGTGTGCGTTCATATCCAACTTCCGAGTATCACCACTCACCAAGATTATAACCTAATCATAACTGGGTGATAAATTAATGATGACAATGACAAAATTTATGTTTGTTAGGATTGAAGAACGAGCCATATCGTCGAGCGGATGCAGTCAGACGCAGCCACAAAAAGCAGCACAAGGGTGGCGTTCAGAGACTCAACGGCAATGTGCCGGGCAACAATTTCATTTAGGCTTTTGTTGTGTTTTGTTTGTTTTTTCATTGCAACGTTGATGGCCCTTTCCTTCGTCCTGCACCTCTTTCTGAGTTTCATGTTGAATTTATTTACCAGTTGTGCGATGTTGTTCTCGTTTTGTGAAGTGCCTTCTTTTGAAGAAATATTTAGTGAATATCTAGGCATAAATGAGGAATTCTGATGCATAGAGTTTGGTTCCCATTATTCTGGTAACGCTAATTAGTTGAATACCTATCTGTGCATTTTCCATACACACCATGCATCCATCAATTCATTATTGGTCTACCCGATTATCAAGTAATCCAATTATCAAGTAAGCAAATTATCAAGTTACCCAATTATCAATTACCAGATTACCAAGTAACTCAAGTATCCAGTAACCCAAGTATCAAGTTGCCAAATTATCTAATTGCCTAATTATCATGTTATCCAGTTGCCAACTAATCTAATTAATTATCAAGTACCGGTGAACTAATTATCAAGCAGCCATTTGCAATTTTCAAGTAACAAGTAAAGTTAAACTTCTATAAGTTTTCAACACTGCTTTGTATTTCAATTAAATTTTTTCGTTTATGCACAACGGTTTAGGTTTTGAAGGTTTCCAACATTTTGTCGTTTTGTATTAAAAAATTTATTTTGGAAGTACTAATCTTCTTTATATACAGAAAACGTAGGAAACATTTCAGTGAGCTTCGGTGTTTCGTGAGAATTTCTGTCGTAGATTATTTTCCCCAATGTCTGAAAGACTGAACACTTTTTCATTAATTGTCATATATGCATGTGCATTGTGCAACAGTGGATTTCTTCGTAATACTTTTTGGTCAATGGTTGCTTAATGTGAATCATTTGTTTTGTCATTTGTGTTGAGGATTTTAGAGTCATTTTTGCTCTTTTGTGTGGAGTGCCTTCATGAACTTTTGCTGTGTCGTGTTCTTGGGTAGAAATCCTTACAGCTTCCAATAATTTGTGTTTGTCTAGGTGATGTGTGTTATATTATGATCGCTAAAATGTGCATGACTTAAATGGCTTTGTTTCCGACTAATTTATCTCTAATGGCATCCTTGGTATAATTATGGTGTTTCCATTATTAGTAATTAATAACTTATCCTTCATGAACGACTTCCTATGTAAATGACTTGTGTAAATGACATTTTATCTGAAAAGTGCCTTCTTGAGGTGCTATGTAAATGTCCATGTACATACAAATGACATGTGCTGGCTAAATGACATCTTGCATAAATGACCGCTCACTAATATAAAATCTATTGTCCATACTTACTAGTATCGTCTGAAAATGTCATCTCTGAAATTGACCTGTGTTTTCGGTCTTAACTTATTTTCTATAAACGACTTGTTTCAAGCTCTGTAAATGACATATCATATAAATGACTTATTCTCTAGAAATTACATCATAATTATGTGAATGTCTTATTTGTCATCCTTTATAATGACTTATTCTCTATTAATGACAATTGCTGTATAAATGACGCTGTGTTGCAGCTATATTCTGTGTTAAACTGTTGTAAAAGATAATTAATTACGCTAATTATAGTCTTATTTTAGCCAAGAAATGTACCGGTGGTTTCAGTGATGTCTTGTACTTTGACTGTGGTGTTCTGAATTGAAACATTGTATTTTGATACATGCAGTGCATGTTTAGTATGAATAATTGAATATGTATATATTATTATTATTATTTTAAACCTCTGTTGATCCTGGGGTATGATCTGCAGTGTTGATCTTTTTGTTAGATTTATTTATATTTAATTATATAAATACATTATGTGTTTTGATATTAATTATATAATATATCAGATGGTTTAATTAAAATAAAAGCATTTTATAATATTCAAATATTAATTTTGTATGAACTTCGAGACTTTGTATTGATGTTTTTTCCTTCTAATTTCTATAAGATTTTTGCAATGTATTTGATTTTTTTACACGAATTTTGTCTGATCTATTTCTTCATTGACCATTTGCCTCTCAATGCATGGTATATTGTGCTCAAAAGTGAATTAATTTTTGACTGTCTTTCAGTTGACATGCAATGCATAGAAAATGTTTTGCAGGTAGATCTATAACTATCACATATCAGATATTACAATAGCCATATAGTTTTTTTTATATCATACCTATTACAGTAATCAGACATACTAACTGCCTGCTTGGAGCACCGGCCTTGAGCCACCGAATGTAGTTTCAAGCCTCCTCCGTGAGATGGTTACTGTGCAAGGACCTTAAGCAACCAGTCATTCATTCACAATTGCTCAGTGCCATTATTTTATGAACGTTTGGTAATAAATAAGTGCTTGATAAATGCAGAACAGTTATAATCTTGGTTTCATTAGTTTCAAACAAACTTGCAACATCAACTCCTGTTGCCTGAAGTATCAGAGTAAGTGAATTAATGTTCATTAAAGTAGTGATTTATTATTATTATTAATGTGGTGTTTTTGCCCTACAAAGACTTACTCTGTGACTTTAAATGTAAATATTGTATTCGTAGTAGAATTGATGCAGAAATGGTGGTTGAATTGAGCTCAGAAATCATAAAAATGTTATCCGTTGACGAAAGAATTGATCCAGAGTTTGAGCTTTTGCATTCCTGTTCGGTGTGTTTTGTATAAAAGTTTCTTTTTGCCAATGAATACAGTGATATCAATGTCTCTGCTTGATCCAATTGGATTGTGTTAAGGTCGATTTACTTCGGCATAAAAGGTTAAATAACATTAGAACAATTATTTATGTGAAGATTGATTATTATTGATTTCAAGCGTCAAAGTTGAACTGTTCAATTAAAGTTTATTTTCTATTTTTGTTTTCATTGACTGATTTCGTAATTAAATTACAATTTTTGTGAATAGATGATTATAGACGAGATTGCCAAATGTGTCTGTCATCTGTTAATCTCTTTGTCGGTGTGTTAATCACTTTCTCTGCCCATCTGTTAATCCATTTGTCTGTCCGTCTGTAAACCCTTTTGCCCATCTGTTAATCCTTTTGTCTGTCCATCTGTTAATCCATTTGTCCGTGCGTTAATCTCTTTGTCTGTACGTCTGACAATTCCTTTGTCGGTTGCTCCCATTGTCTGTCCATTTGTTAGTTTAACTGGAGACGTCGTCTCTTTTTGTTGTTGGTTTAAGAAACAGTCGACTGGTTCAGATCTCTCGCCTTTCGCTTCATCTCCATTTTCAACCTGTACAACAATGATAATATAGGTCTACTAGTCTGTAATAATACTTATAATAATCCTGCACTTTATCTTCAGTCTTTAAAATACCCAGACATGTCAGCTGCATTCTCTCTTTCTTGAACTTTCAAACTGGTGTTTTCAACAAAATATAAAAAAACAGATATTAGAACGACATTGTGTATTGTTAACCTGAGCCAATCTTTAGAAAAAATCCCATGCTCATACTCGAGAAAAGTAGGCCTACACTGGACACTTACTTACTGTGGTAACTATGCAGCTATTTCCATTATCTTATCTTGAAATTCATTCTTCAGATCCTGTCGTTTTGATTTTAAAATTATACCAACCGCGTTGTAGTTGATGTCATGATATTTCTTTTCCTCATTTGAGTCCAATTGTTGTTTGTTCGTCCATCGAAAAAACTGCCTAAAACTTATGAGAAGACTCTCGTCCACTTTCTCTTCTTCTGTAGACCTGCCTCCTGTCAAGAAAGAAACACAACAACTATTGGATCTGTTCATACCAGTAGATGGCAGCCAATTACACCTTGACCTTTGCCCTGATGACTCGGGTTATTGAGTGCAATTGGTTGTTACAGAAGCTGTAGTTGACTATCTACTTGTATCGTTTCATGCTGGTGGCTTATAGGCTATGAGTCATAGCCTATGACTAGAATATTCCGGGTTTACTATCAGTTAGGCCTACCGCGTGCTATTCATTAACTGGCACGATTTGAATCTCCAAGTGATAGAACATTATTTTGTTGACGGTTAAGATTCTAGTTTTTATTCGTTGTTATTAAATATTTAACGAAATTTAAGAAACAAAAATTAAAAAACCGCAAAATAATGTCAATGTTATTCTATCTTTACTCCCTAGACAGAGTCGACATTATTTTGTAGCTCACTGAGAATGAAAGATGCTACGGATCCAACGAAGATCGTAACTGACATCCACAGTGTGCAATACCATATGTACGAAATCGAATAGAATCTCTCCAATCCCTGGTAATTATAATCAGCCTGTAAACAGAACATGTCATGCATGGTCAAAGTGCCGCACAGCGGATAGTTTTGGAGGCTACTGAAATGATGGATAACAATTGAACGAAACGGCAGAATTGCAGTAGGCCTATATATTATATTGGGTGCCGATATACTGCAATGTGGGGCGCGGTGGTGTAGTGGTCAAGGGCGGATCCAGGGGGGCCAATCCGGCGATGGCCCCCCCCCCATTTAGAAATGCCCATGTATCGTGCCCCCCCCCCCATTTGGTTTCAGTGGCTGCTGAAATGGTATGATTTTCACGCAAATTTGGCCGGATGAATAAAAAAAGGTCAACTTTTTTGGCGGATGCGATTTTTTTTCTCCAGAGCCAAGATGTCAAGAAATTTTTGGCCCCCCCCGTCCAAAGTTTCTGTATCCGCCCTTGGTAATGGTGGCGTCGTTGCCTTGGAACCGGAAGGTTCGAGGTTCGAATCCACCTCGCCGCGTCCGCGTAAGGACCTTGGGCAAGTTCTTCACTTGCAGTTGCTCAGCGCTTCGGCGCGAACCTCCGACGCAGTGTCCGCTCTGCATTCGGGAGCGCCTCCGAGTAGAGAGCTTGAAGGGGTGCTATAACAAGTGCACATAGGCCTACAAACAAACAAGCCGCGAGCGTCGCTTAGAAGTTAGGGTTAGTGTTAGGGTTAGGCTTAGTGTCGTCATTAGAGAGGGCTACTTAATTAGGACCCGGTGCTGAATTAGTGCCTACGCCAGAAAGGCCCTAAATTTCCGTAGGCCCTAGGCCTATTCGTTTCTACAAATTATTACTTCGATGTCGACCTATTAGCCCATTCTGCGTTTGTAACAGTACTGGAGAACTTACTCACATACTTACTTAGAATGTCGATCCCCGAGACAAAATTTGAATAATTATCAGTAATAATATTACGTCATAATTATAGTGACGTTACCTCCATTGTTTGGTTTATCACTGGACGAAGGTAGGTCATTGTTGTGGTTATCGTAGATTCATCGAGGAAGTTGAAGCTAGAGTTTGAGTTGACATTGTTTTGAAATGTGAGATTACTTTGCTTCACACATCCATCGATGCTGAGAGGAGGAAGAGTCGGATGTCTTCGTTTCATCGTCAAAGATCCAATGGTCAGCCAGAAGCTGCCGACGAGGCTTGTAATGCCACCAACTAATGCTCCCTACAAAAGCAGTTTTCCGCATCAATGGTCTGAATATGATGTTGACTAATTTAGTCAGATTTCAACTGAGATGTAGTTAAATGTTTGACACAAGAAAACGTGTATTTTATCGTCGTGAATTATTCGCTCGCTGTAGGTCCTATCGTTATTAGGCCTAGGCCTGCTGATCAATCCAGCTTCTATTTTGGCAGGAATTCTCATCGATCCAGCTGCTTGGCAGGAATTCGTTCATCATTCCCGCTTCTATTTTAGGTATGCGGCAATTATTTTGGAGTAACGTAGGCCTACGTATAGGCCTAGTCTGATAATTCTGATTAACTCCCGTAGTAGGCTAAGCTATGTAGGCTAATATTTTTATTGAACTGACTAACCTTCCAGTTGGCATGTCTGTTAAGGCCACCAAGTAGATACAATCCACTGAGAGGTCCAAGTACTGCATTGCACAATGTCATTGTTATCTAAATTAACGAGCAAAGTATTATTAGGCCTATAGGCAAAGTATTAGTTAACAGAAATATTAACCAAACTTGAAAAATATAGCTGAGTTCGATTCCCGACACCGCGTAGAAGAGACGTGCTCCGTGTATTGCAGGCTGTCTGTCATGTTAGTAGGCTATTAGTTAAGTTAATTAGATTGTTTCATAACTTGTACCGTAGCTTACAAAGTAGGCTAAATGTAGGCCCTACATGTACATGCGTTTGAAGGCGTTTTATTAAAGAAAAAAACCTTATCATTAAAAATAGATCTGTGCAAAGGGTGGAGGAACAATCAATCGTCGATGGACGACGATGACAAAGACGATGTTCTGTGGTTGACATGGTTGCATCTTCCTACCTGACTGATTGGTCCTGGAACGGCAGATGCTAGAAAAGCCACTCCAGTTGCAGCAAGGCCAAACACGACCACTGCAATAATTAAATTAGGCTAATGTTGAAGCTCTGGAGTAGGCTACCGCAATAATTAATGTGGAAACTACGTTATGCTTTTATGGTTTTGTGAAGTAGCCTATAAGCCTATGAAGATGCGATGAGGCAATGCGAGGTGAAATAGTCCAGTAGTCAAAGTAGCCAGTTTCCAAAGAGTCATGACAGTGACCTCGGTATAGCGACGTACCGTGACAATAAACTTATTCGGTAATTGCAAAGAAGCCACCACTTTAAATTCGAAGTGCTTATGTTAGTTATTCGTCGTCAATTTCATTTATCACGGATGGCACCATGCAAAGAAATAAAGATCTAATAAAGCCGAAAGTACAAATGAAGGCAAGAAGGATAAAATGATAGCCTAACTTGAGTGTCTTGGCCAATGTAGGCCTACACGTGACAGAGAGAGAAGCATTTTATTCCTAGAAGAGATGAACATACCTAGGAATCGGTTGAGAAGAGCTTTGCGTGATTCAGTCCAGTGCTTTAGTTTCCACTGGAGAATATCTTCCCAACAATTTGCGGCAGCTCCACTCAGTGACGAAGAAATTGAACTGTCGACATTATTAATGCTAAATATTTCAGATTCATGCAGTGTTTTAGTCATGGTCTTTAATAGACCTAGATCATCAGAAACTGTTGCTATCACTTCTATTATTGCGCTGCTGCTGCTGCTGCTGATGATGACGACGATGATGACGACGACGATGATGATGATGATGATGACGACGGCGACGATGATGATGACGATGATGATGATGATGATGATGACGATGATGATGATGATGATGATGATGATGATGATGAAGGTGCTGCTGCTGCTGCTGATGATGATGATGATGACGACGATGATGACGATGATGATGACAAAGATGATGGTAGTAGTAGTAATCATGACAATGGGCCTCTACTACGACTCATATTAATTTTTTTAAATCTACGTTGCTAGAACCTACAAAGATTTGTGGGGTTATCAACAAAACGATTTGATAATTATGACGATGACAGCAGCAATTAAACGAACAGATGATGACAACGACATGAATGATGATGCATATGATTACGACGACCTGATCTGTTACCTCAGAGCTCCTCCATACAGCGTGGCCAGAAATAGTCCAGCAAAGCCCGGAGCGTCAGCAAACAAGGTCAACACAAAACGAGGCAAAAGCTACAAAAAATATCGTAATTATTATTGCAGTGGTAATTATTAATTGTAAATTTGTAGGCCTACCTGAACATTTAAAAGCGCCACTCATCTCCCGATCGAAGTCTGCGCTATCACTAAAAGATTTCGTATTAGGCTATATTAGCGACCGTGTGGTTTTTCAAGCCCTGCTCATGCTTCAATGAATCGCTCCGATGAACGTCTAAAGACTAGTATTGACGCCGAGCAATCGCTTGCTGCTGTTTAGCTGGCGACACTGTGTCATATCAAGGATGATCGATTAGTGTCGCCCTCCTTTATTTTTCCAGCGTGGGACTGGCACTTACAAAAAATGGCAGTGGCGGAGGAGTTTATGCCTTTTTAAACGCACACATCTATTTACGACATAGTCTAATAATTAATTATATGCACAGCCTGGATATAGGAGAGATGTGACACATGACTGAACCTGATTGGTGTTGCTGATTTCGCGATTGGCGAGAGGGTCGCAGCCAATGGATGCGTAGAAGGAGACAACGGTTAATCCAATGAAGCAGACGATGAGGTTGAAAACGAAGTAGATGGGAAGAGACACGGCCATTGCTCTGTGCACATAAAATTACTATCACGATAAGATATACATATACTTGGGTCAGGGTGATAATTGTCGTGGGGAGGGTCGTGGACTTTCAACCCCCAGTCTTTCTTAGATCCCCATAGCAAAGTCTGTTTTTCACACCCCAATTCCAAGTGGATCATTGTCCAAAAGACCCCAGTTATTTTTCCACAATGCTCACACTGACTAGGGTTGATGTCGATGATCATGATTACGAGGATAATGGTACGGTAGTTGAAGGTAGACCTTTAGCCAACGGCAACAATGGCATGACAAGTTTCGGCACTAGCACCCCCGCACCACACGGTTAGCGGGACCTCAAGTTTGCAAGGGGTCTCCAAATTTAGCTAGAGTCCTTGTATTCCCTCAATATTTCAGAAAATTAATATTTAACGAGTATCATAAATTTCTGCAACTGCTGCCTAAATCCGGCTTTGAGAAAAGTGAATAGACTGTGTAAGAGTCATATTTACAGTTTGGCTTGTGACAGAGTCTTTGTGGCGGAGTAGCGTTGAACACCGGCTTGTGAGAGACCGAAGAGATCGAACCAAGCCATTGAAAAACCAAAAAGAAATCCCCAGACGGTGTGTCGAACTGTCGGATCTGGACTCCAGCTAATATGAAGGAACAAATGCAAACATAATATTATAATAGGCAACTGTTTTACATTGAAAAAATTACAAACCTTTAACCGTATCAATTTCAATGCTGAATGTGTTGCGATTGTAGGCCTACATGTATGTATCTGGTCACTTATAAATAAATAGGCCTAGCCTATCATCTTTAAGAATTTCACTATACATATATATATATATATATATATATATATATATACAATGTACATGTATATATATTCATTCATTCATTCCGAATACTTATATCGCCCCTTCAAGAAGCCTACTTAGAGGCGCTTCCAGCCCAGCCACGGCTACAAAGATAGGTCTTAAGCAACTGGTAGAAAGCAGGCAAATTATTCCGAGGTAGTAAGCGTAGTGCAAATGGGAGCCCATTCCATGTGGACGGGCCAACAACCGAGAAGGCTCTACGGCGTCTACGCTGTCTGGTGTATACATGTACAAAAGCTTAATGCTGCAGCCTATTTAAGTAGGCCTGCATGAAATGAATAAATGAATAAATTTATGGGATTGTCCAATCATGGGCGGAATTTGGTTTCCGTTCTTGGAGGGGCTAATGCCTTCTTAGGGGGGCTAAACCCGAAAAAGATATCATTTTCATGGTAAAAAAGCTGAATCTGGGCCTTCTTTGGGGGGGGGGGCTTAGCTCCCCCTAGCCCCTGATAAACTCCGCCCATGTGTCCAATGCAGCGATCATGCAGGATCATCTGAAGTTAAGATGGCGAAGAATGCTTGTTATAAGTTAGGCTATTAGTTTATTTCTGCAATACAACAGGCAAAGCGCTGTGGGCGAACAATAGCAGCATCTGCTGTAGGCCTACTGATAGTTGAACTTATTACTAAGCTTATTATGATTTTATTTATCATCACACATCACACTTTATCCGGTGCGATAAATAATAGATACAAATGATACTAGGCCTATTAATCACATCGGTTCAAGCCACACGTTGTCAGTAACTTACATTGCATTATCAGTCACTGCATGCATGTAATGCATGCTTTGATGTTACATTGGTAAGATCACTTACTCCGCCCAGATCAGACGATCCGTTTGCGAACACAGTTTGAAGACGTCGTCAAATCCTCCAACAACAACCAAACCCTATCACGAATACAACAGAGTATTGCAAAGAAAGGAAAGAAAATGTAAGAAAATGTGGAAAAGGAACAATAGGTTAGCCTAATGGTAGGGAAATGTAGGGCTTTTTAACGTGCAGTTCTAGACAAAACGTGCAGTTTGTAGCCTTGTAGGCCCAAAATGTATATTTTCAAGTCGGAAAAGCAATCTGGAGCAGTGATAATCATTAGAAAAGGGTCATCAGATAATTTAGCCGCGACTTGTGACATTATTCTTGAAAAATGTAGCCTACCGTATGACAAAAAAGGTCGTCAAGAAAGTTTGGTCACCTAGGCTAAGTCACACTAGATTAAAATCGCTGGCTGTGCAGTTCTAAAAATTTATGTAAAAAAGCCCTGCGTAGGCCTACATGTACAATATTGTACATATGGAACACTAGCTTATTAAAATAAAGGCCTATTTGATGTTTTGCTCTGCTTACAGAGTTCAGAAGTTCACCCTCAGAAATAACAAGGGAGTTCCACTTCCTGGCGTTGTAGCCGAATTCTAAAATTCCCGGCCAACGCCGGGTAGCCTATCCCAGCTAACATTAATAATAATTATAAAATAGGGACATCATTACGCATTGAGTAGCCATTTTTTTTTATAAAATTAATGGACTATATCCTGACCTTGATAAGTATGGCAAGTAATCCACCGAACATAATGACGCACTGGAAAACATCAGTCCAAATGACGGCTCTCATTCCACCCTGTATGACGTAAATTAGATCTAATTGCAGCGATGTATCTTTAAATATTGTATTAGGCTATAAGTTAGGCTCTCAGGAAGCATATGTCCTTAGAAAAACTAAGATTCTAAATCTTCGTCTAAGCTTAATAGGCTGTAGAGTCTGTTTATAGACAATCAATCCGTATACCCTGAATTCTACATCACAGATAGCCTACTTAATCCAGAGCATAAGCTTATCTCATCACTATTATCACCACTATTATCATCACTATTATCACCACTATTATCACCAAAGTGGAGCTCCAACTCTCGCTATATTCCCATACATGTAACATGTAGCCTAGGTCTTTCACTCGAAACTGAAAACATTGCTTGTCGCAGATCCTGTCCTGTTTTCTTCCACTTCCCCCTACTTCCCGCGCCGTTCAATTCTAAACATCACCCACATCAACCGTCCGTCTGTCTGCCTGCCTGACAATCCGGATCTTGACCCTCTGCCTTTCGATTTTATTTTGATCAAGTGCTTGTGAGTAGATCTAAGTCGGTTCCAGCCACATAGCTTTTGTTGGCGCTGTAGAAGTTCAGAGTTTTTACTATTGCGATTTCTCACAAGAGTCGTCTATGCTATTCAACGCATAGGCCTACTGGGCCACTGGCTATCCGTTGCGAATCTAAGATTTGAATTTAAAAAGCTGTTCAGCTATGGATATAGTGATTCATAGAAATGGTTCTAAACCTGACCTGGATCGAATAATAGACCTAATTATTAGGCTACATTGTATGATACATAAGAATGAAGCTCTGACCCTACCGTGAAAATAATAATGTTTCCTGCTCTACTGGCTTTGATACATGTAGCCTAAATAATCATGCATGTAGCCTACATGTACATTCATGTTTTTGTGAACTGTGAATTACGTTGACTAAAGGCTTACTCACAAGAGCCGTGTAAGCTATTGAGACGACAGCCATCACTGGGATAGAGACGACGATTGGAAGACCAGTTGCTGCAACCAACAAAACGGAAACATGAAAACTGATAAGAATAAATCCACAATGAATCCACATCAGGTCATTTTGGAATGGAAGTTGAATAAGTCTCAGGAAAACCCACAGTAATTGTCACGTCAAATTTACCTGGGCCTACTGTAGCCCAAGAAATCAGAGTAAGGAGCCTGACCCACACCTATTAAATTTCCATGCTGCATTTCGCTACAAGTGGCCTTTCGATCTATCGAAGGAGTTAGGGTGTTGAAAAGGTCGGGTGAAATATTTTCACACCGTAATGTGATGCTATAGCCCTAAGTGTAGGCCTACACATCGTTGTTGGACAACTTGTCGCAAACAAGACTCATGTAGGTTAATCTGGCATAGACTACATACATGCTATTGTCTACCAGCAGCTGTAGGCCTACATGTGTCTTGTCTTTCTTTACATTGGATCCGAATAACTGCTACACGTTCAATGTACAATGTAGAGTGAAAATCAATTCTCATCTGCGATGATTTATTATGCCAACAGACCTGATTGTAGCGCTGCAGAAGGGGCGAACATCGCAGCTCCCATGTACACAATCTGTACAAATAAATCAGCCAACAAAAGTTTTATGCGGTACAGTATAGGGCCAACAGAGCGTGCGTATACAGTGTAGGCCTACTGTACACTGGCTACAAAGTGCATGCAACGTTGATTTCAAGCTACTGTTTTGGTAGTATTATAGGCCTCCCATATTTGAGCATGTAAATTATTATTATTATTAAATGGCCAAATCATAGTAGGCCCTACTGTTGCAAGCTAACGGGATAAAAACCAAATTCCACTCTGAGATGAATGTTGTAGGCAGGGACGGGCGGCCAAGCGTAGCCTATCTGTAAGTGCAAAGTATCTAAAATCAACCAAGAGAAGAAGGGCTTATTGAAAAACATGAACGAAATTCAATGGCTAGCGACGTAAGCTCTACAAATTTCTCCATCTCATTCCTAATCCCTTAAGTCGGCTTTGCCTTCATAAGACAACTAGCGGAACGACTCGAAATTGCGAAGATGAGTAGACCTATCAACAGCTGATCGTATAAAAGTAGGCTAAATATTAGACGTAGACAATAATTAGGAAGTCGGTTATTATAATAATATTTTTAATTATAATAAGCTAATATTTTCAATCTTACTCCTGATAAGATCGAGGTGACAGCTGCAAAAGTCGTTACAGACTTCGACTTGAAACGTCGTTCGAAGTACTAGAATCACAAGCGATACTTATTGTAACAAACATTCATCTAATTGTATATTAAAGAGAGTAGGGCCTATGCGTATATTGTATTGCAATCAGAAGCGCTTCCAGTGCGAGAAAGAAAGTGCCCCAGCATCAGCATAGCACCCTCACTAAGTCACTAAGACATTATGCGTATGTTATATGGTACCGATGTACTGTATTGTATATAAAGCGCTCTCACAGAGCACGCCAATCAGAGGCGCTCCCAGTGCGAAAAAGAAAGTGCCCCTCGACACCAGCATAGCACCCTCACAAAGTTTTCCGCAGTGCAGCAGTGATACTTGAGCACAAGATAGTAAAAAGTAAACCGCATCATTGCGCTCTTTTTGTATTTTCCTGACGAGGTGCAGATGACCTTTGTATCAGCTAAAGGACGATTTCGTTCGTATGCGTAGGCTACACCAGGGCTATTTTAAGGGATTTTTAGAACTGCACAACCCGCTTCTTTTCTTTCCCATTTTCTATGGTAAATTACTCCCAATCGGAAGAAAATGGCCTTTTTCCACTGCTTTTCACTGCATAAGTGCTTCCACAACTGCACAAATCCATTTAGAACTGCACATTTTGTGTACAACTGCACGTTAAAAAAGCCCTGGGCTGCACTGAAGGAGCGCCTCAGATCATTGTCAGAGACCTTACACTTGAAGCGCTCAGTTTAGTAGCCGGATATGTCGGAAGCAATAAGTTTGGGGGAACAATGCTTCAATTAAAGAGCTGATACTTAAAAACTATAATGCATCTGAGTCCAACCCTCGAATCGAGGAAGGTTAAAGACAAGACAAGACCAATAATAGACTAATAATAATCTTAATTTATGTTTCAGACTCCAACAATGCGATATGAATACAATCATGTACTTAATTGTATCTGTATCTGCGCGAATGGTCCAGTAACGTCTGAAGCAGCACCCCATCGCGATTTAATAAACCCACAAGTTCAATTGGGTTAAAGGGCCAACCTGGCGGTGGAGCTATGCTTGCAAGACACGGGCCAATGACTATCCAATATAGGGAAAAGCCAAGGCTATAACCGGATCGACACAGGATTCATGGAGGCGACAGGGTTTTTCGAGCCGCATACGATGCATAGAAAACTTCGTGGGGTATGCAATTCAATTGCCTCACTGTGTCCTCAATGTCCTCGACCCACTGAGCGCTGACCTATTGCCCATTCTTAATATGTGAAGCGGTACTGAATCAAGACCTTACCCGGTCAATCAGCTCTCTCTCTCTCTCTCTCTCTCTCTCTCTCTCTCTCTCTCTCTCTCTCTCTCTCTCTATATATATATATATATATATATATATATATATATATATATATGTATATATATATATATATACTTGTATACCGTCGCATTAATATGAAACCCGTAGGTCTATATATTTACAGCTGCACATTTAAAACTGGGGCGCCTCTCTGAAATAATATAGGCCTATGTGTGAGTACGATTGGCCTGTTGGGCTTTAAATAGACATATAAAATTATATATATATATATATATATATATATATATATCTAAGATTACACGACTCAATTTAAGAAAATAATTATTTAGATAGGCATAAAAGATGGCTTTCTACAACTACTCAGCAGCAGGACGTCTAAATATGGCTGTGCTCCTGCGCCTCCAGACTACCGGGTTAATAATAATATTATTATTCAGATAGGTAGCCTATACAAAGACTGCAGCATTCGGCATTGGCCATCTCCGCAAATCTGATGCAGCTAACCACTTATTCCAAAAAATTACTCTGAATTTCTACAACTTCCCTCTTTCTCAAACAGTTTTTTAGAAATGGCTTAATTCTTAAAACCGCAAAACAATTATCTTTATTTTTGAGCACCACAGGATAATACAAGTTCAGCTTGCAATCACGAACTGCAAGAATTTAGGCCTATAGATTGGGAAAGAGTTGGAACCACCAAAGGTTATAAACCTAACATCGCTAATTTCATAACGTGCGGAATCAACCAGTGCTAGTTGATTTGGGGTGCCGAATGCTGTCAACGTATACCCATCTGAATAATTATCATTAACCCGGTAGTCTGGAGGTCAGCGTGCGGGACAGTCAAGCGTCACGTCAGGTATGAATTTATGTCAAGATTTCCTGTGCCCCCTAGCCAACCCAGCTAAGATGAGTGCACCGACTGTACAGTATCGGCGGGAAGATGACCGACGAGAGAGTGGACTGCATGGACTCCCGCTCACCCTCACATGCCGAGACTAAGAAAATGAAGTCGCTAACACATCATATCCATGGCTAAAATAAAGTAATGATCTTCTCTTCTTGGAGTCAGCTGCTGGCAGAAAGCGCTACACAGAAAATTACGATTACGACGTTGATGACATGATGATGATGACGACGACGACGGCGATGATGGCGATTATTATGACGACGACGACGATGATGATGATGGCGATGATTATGACGACGATGACGACGATGATGATGATGAAGGTGACAAAATTAAAATATTAACCTCGTTGACGCTGACTAATTTCATCGGGTATATCCACGGAACAATGAGCTGCATGGCGAGAATGATACCAAACGTGAATGCAAGCATGGCCATGATGAGGAACTGTGATCCGTAGCTGTACATCTCAGCCGTCATTCCAAGGATTGTAACGGCCGATTGGAAGGAGACCAGAAGAGACAGAGCCGTTGGAAGGACCTTGAGCGAACGGTTTGCCATGATGAACTCGGATGTTGTCTTCTGTCTACCACCTGTTAGTGAGTGGTAGACACCGATGCCAATCGAGATGACGAGGAACGCCACCAGGACCAGATAGTCCGGCCAGGATAAATGATCCATCTTTGCGTTATCTGAATTCAGTGTAGGCCTAGGTCTATAATATAAAAACTGCAGATAACGTATAGTCAGTCACTCGAAACAGGTCCAAGCTTAGACTGAAAAGTTCTGCATGCTACAGTAACTCGCCAGCAACAGTACTATCACTGCGATAGTTCAGACAATAATTATATTCAACCAATACGATGAGAGCTGCAGGCCCGAATACCAACAACGGGCTTCGAACTTTAAGGCTAAATTTCGCTGTAGCCATTACACGACTTACAAAAATATGTGCAGGTATAATTGCATCGTGCATTTTTAACCCTTATCTTCGCATCTTTGTGAGTTTATTTATCCTTGGGTTTATGAAGTGCACATTTTGGATGGCATGTTAAGATTCAGTGTAGCAGTTTAATTAGTTATAACTGAGGCGTCACTTTTAGAATTTGTCTTTGAGGTAGGGCCTATAGCCTGCAACATTCTGAGGCTACGTTACCGAAATGCTTTGTGTGTGTGTGCTCAGTTGAAACCTGTAGATATTTCATCGAGTCTAATATGTACATAAGAATTAGGCCTACACCGCTGTAACAGTAGGCCTAAGAGAACGCTCTATTTGCCTTTTACAAAATATAATCTACATCTACTGCAGCTTGTCGCCTTCACCTTGGTTTAATTCGAGGTTTTTGTTTGCAAAACAGGCGTCTTGGTGGTCTTATGGATTTGGGTCGAAATTTAATAATTCCAGAGACGCAACAATGTTCGACCATAAGATAGACCTACTTCAAATAGAACAACTGGGAGGTAAATCAAATGCAAGTCGTACAACTGATCTCCCATGGCTTACCTCGGCGCTGAAGAAATCTATTAAAAAGAAAAACATAATGTACAAAGATTGTGTAAAAGGGAAAAACTCCAATAACAGGGTTCTCTTTAATAAATACAAAGCCTTTAGGAATAAACTTACATCACTGCTGAGGGAGGCCGAGAAAGGCTATTATGCAAATAAAGTACAGCTTCATAGAAATAACCTACATAAAGTTTGGCAAACTATAAATTCAATTATTGGGAAAAGTGCGTTTACTCCTAAGGTAGCTGAAATTGACCTTAGTGGAAGCAGGGTCACTGATCCTAAACTTATAACCCAGGGCTTCAACAACTATTTTAGTAATATAGGCCCTAACCTAGCGAAGACCATTGCGCCGGTTAGGGGAGGGTGCCCCAAGACGGGACGGTGCACAAGATGAGACGATTCAGTTTTCTCACAGTCGTTTTGCGCGGTTATTTCTTTTTAGCACTCAATGCATCGACGATTACCTTGTCTATGTATGCACGAGTTTCAGTCTCTATGCTAACCATATCCGACTTGCAGATAAGCATTTTTCATTTTGTGCTACTAAGCTTACGATTTTTCGATTTTAAAAAATCGCACAAAGTCATCACTTTACGTAGACATTTCGAAACGTGTTTGGTGACTAAACACAGTAAACTATGTTACCTAACGCATGTATTTTGAGATGGGCGATAATACGTCGTGGTTACATTAAAAATTTATGTGTTCACACATCACGCATAGAGTGCACAAGATGAGACATGCTTTGTGTGCCCAAGACGGGACGCGTCCCGTCTTGGGCACACGTCATATTTCAACGGTAAACTGTGTAACAACTACACGTCCCGTCTTGGGCACACGTCGCATACCAGTTGTATGCTGTAAAGCAACTTCCTTAAAAGGACATACATACATACATACATACATACATACATACATACATACATACATACATACATACATACATGCATGCATATACATACATGCATGCATGCATACATACATGCATACATACATACATACATACATACATACATACATACATACATACATACATACATACATACATACATACATACATACATACATACATACATACATACATACATACATACATACATACATACATACATACATACATGCAATTCATACATACATACAATACATACTTACGTACATAGCCTACATACATGCATGCATAGGCCTACACATATACATACATGTATGTATGCATTGTATGTATGCATGCATGTAAGTATGTGTGACATTATATATATGTATGTACGTACGTATGTAAACTATGTATGTATATATGTATGTGTGTATGTATGCATGCATCATCATTCTTGTTGAGTTGGTTAATTAAATAAATATGTTAAACATGGGAGAAGTTGATATAATTAATGTCCCATCATGGGCACTCCTGTGTCCCATCTTGGGGCACCCTGTGCCCAAGATGGGACGATTTGTAGGTCAACAAAAGTTCGCTGTCTCGTCTGAGCCATACATTGTTTTCTTGCATATGATATGCCAGATAGTGCTTAAAGGATTAGTTTAAAGGATGGAAGAAGTTTCAAATATGTATTGTCAACAGCAAAGGTGATTTATAGCAAATACTGTGAATCGTCCCGTCTTGGGGCACCCTCCCCTAATAGTAAACCTCAGGACTACCTAAAATGCAGAACCACGCAATCTTTTTTCTTTACCCCTGTAACGCCCTCTGAAATTATAGACACTATTGCTCTAATGAATAATTCCCAGAGCAGGGACCATGATGATATCTCAACCATGATTTTAAAACATTGCTCTTTTGAAGTTTCTTGTGTTTTAGCTGATGTTTTCAACCAGTCATTAGTGCAAGGTATTTTCCCAAACCAACTGAAAATAGCAAAAATCATTCCAATCTTTAAGTCTGGAGATAATTTAAAGGTCTCTAATTACCGTCCCATATCTATATTAGGCCCTATCACCCTTCTCCAAACTGCTAGAAAAATTGTGTACTCAAGGCTTACCGCTTTTGTGCAACACAACAATCTGCTTGCAGATACCCAGTATGGGTTCAGAAAAAATCTTTCCACAGAATTGGCCATACTTGATCTTACTAACCAAATTACCGGTAGTAAATCTTTAGATGACCAACAGACTACAATTGGAATTTTTTTTAGATCTCTCGAAGGCCTTTGACACTGTGAACCATGAAATACTCTTGCATAAACTTGAACACTACGGAATACGGGGCACCCCTCTAAAGTGGTTCACAAATTATTTAACTAATATATACCAATACGTTTCTCTCAATAATACCTCTTCATCTTTCTTACCTATATTATGTGGCGTCCCGCAGGGCTCTATACTCGGCCCCCTGTTATTTCTTTTGTATGTAAATGATATCCAATCAGTGACTGACTTGAGTTTGATCATGTTTGCAGACGACACGAACATCTTTGCAACTGGTTATTGTCCTATCTTTTTGGCTTCATCATTAAATAGTAAACTGGAAGAAATTTGTCATTGGTTCGCAGCTAACTTGCTTTCTCTGAACCTACAAAAAAACCTGCTTTATGGTATTTAGTAGAAAATTGTTTTCTGATACTGATGTTAACATTACGATAAACAGGGTTTCTTTGAATCGAGTGCGTGAAGTCAAATTTCTTGGGGTGGTGTTCTCTGAGGACCTTAAATGGAAGAAACATGTAAATTTGGTAGTAAACAAGGTATCTAAAATCGTGGGCATACTCTACCGAGTTGGTCATATTATTAATGCCGATAACCTAAAACTGTTATACCATACTTTACTCGAGCCACACTTGACATACTGCTGTTCTGTATG
This sequence comes from Lumbricus rubellus, assembly GCA_945859605.1. Lineage (NCBI taxonomy): Eukaryota > Metazoa > Annelida > Clitellata > Crassiclitellata > Lumbricidae > Lumbricus > Lumbricus rubellus. The sequence continues at coordinate 47,780,114 of OX243815.1, read as the reverse complement.
GTCGTCACCATATAAATCTGGGAATCTAGACCGCATCCTAAGGCTCCAGAAAGCTGCTGTAAGAATAATGACCTATTCCAGTTACCTTTCTCATTCAAATCCCTTGTTTTATAGGCTGGGAATATTACAAATTTATGAATTATCTCATTTATCAAAACTTGTGCTCATGTTTAAGTTTGTAAACAAATTGTTACCTAAACAATTTTGTAATTATTTTATAACAGGTGATCAAATCCATTCTTATAACACCAGGACCGCGTCCAATTACGTTGTCCCTTATGCACGAACTGCCTCCAGAGCACATAATCTCCAGGTCCTAGGACCTCGTTTATGGAATTCTCTATCTGTTGATCTTAAACAAGAAAAATCTTTACCTAAATTCAAAAGGGAAGTTAAATCAGGCTTTTTACTGAAGTATGCCGAATGCTAAACAGGTCTTTCTAAGCAACTTATGTATACCTCAGCATCTTTTCTTTTTAGTTTTGGCTGTTGTTTTTCTTAATTTTGTTTTCATTTCTTTTTTTATTTGCTATCCTATATATTGCACCTGTGTTTCAATTCAATTTTGTTTATATAATTTTGTACTGATGATCTTGCTATATTGCTGTAGAATTCTGGTCATTGCTATCCGTACTAACATTCCTATGGTCTCACCAGAACATGGTTGATTACAATTGTGTGATATGAAACGTTGACTAAAATGTAATTGTTCATTAGGGGCCAGGTTGATATAAGCTCTTAGCTTTTTCCGGGCTTCCTGTTGCCTAGAGACCGTTCACTACCCACTGTTTGTACTTATGTTTATTTTGTTTCTTTGGCAATAAATAAATAAATAAATAAATAATAAATAACTAGACCTGTATATCGAGGAATGAAAATGAACAAAATAATATTATTAGGCCTATATACGTGACTTCACGGGAATAATAATTATCATAATCTTACGCAGTTGAAAGATTAGCGAAAGGCCCTTTGCCGTCCACAATTTTTTGCACGCATTTCTCCGAATGTAGAGTCACTAGCCTATAATAGCCATGCTTGAATGGTCTTTGCTGACGTCAAGGCTAACGGCAATCTGCTATAGGCTAATAGGAGAGAGCAGCCTAGTTTCGAAAGCTTAGACCTAAAGAAAAGAATTTATCTGTTTGTGACAAAGCACAGACACTTCAGCTTTAAGTTTTACAATTCCGTTTAATTACAATAATAGGCCTACGTAAGCTTGCACAGCTCGGGCGACTAGACTACTGCTGTCCAATCATGGGCGCCCGTAGAAAGTTTTGCAGGAAGGACAAACACAATGGTCACTATTATAAATTGTTTTTAGCAAAAATTCGACAAAATAATTTACGGCAGGAAATTAAGAGCATGGGTATTCTAAATTCTTCGTAAAGTTTTCAAATTGTAAATTTCTCAGTTTTACTTTGTGTATCGTTCTTTTAGCGCGAAGAAATTTATTAAAAAACAAGGAAGTACATGTAGTCTAGTAGTTAAAAGAGGTGTAGAACTCTCGAGATCAAGTGCCCTCTTTTGAGGATTGCTGGACTCTGGCGAGAGGTCTATCGCATCGGAAGGTTCTTGGAGCGATTCAGACGAGCAGGATTCTGCCCCCTTCGATACTTTTACAGAGAACAGTACTGTACTGTAACAGTGCTGCGTTCTTATCGCAGCTGTAAACAGTACCGTACACTTATGGACAAAGATCTTGCTATCCTTAAGTTTTCCCTGAAGAACAAGCATTGACAAGTAGGTCAGCAATCTGCGCCAAAGGCCTTATTCATTTGAACTTATCAAAATAATGGCAAGATAAGACTAGTGACTAATTTTTCACGAATGCTGTTCATAGACGCTTGTTAATCTCTATCCACTTGTCCATTGGGCCTACTCTGATTATTGGGTCTTGATAACTGTTGCGCAGTAACTGTCTATTTCTCAATAAAACGCACATACATAGGCCTACGTCTATAATTATATAACCTATATAGAAATACTAGCTGTACCCAGCCACGCGTTGCTGTGGCAGAAAAGACCTCCCCCTCCTCCTCCCCCTCCCCTCCCCCCCCCCCCCCCCCCCCCCCCCCCCCCCCCCCCCCCCTCCCCCTCCCCCTCCCCCCCCCCCTCCCCTCCCCCTCCCCCTCCCCTTCCCCCTCCCCCTCCCCCTCCCCCTCCCCCTCCCCCTCCCACTCCCACTCCCCCTCCCCCTCCCTCACACCGTCCTTTAGTGACAGCGGATATAGCCCAAGAATTTTAGGCCGCTTTCGTAATATTCCACTCGCTTATGACGTCACGAGACGCAACCTCATTGATGTATCGTCACTGTGTTTTACGGGTGAAGACAATATTTTGCAAGCGCGTGGTTTCGTTGAAGTTGCAAATGGCGGACGAACGGATTGCAAAGTTCACGTTTTGTGGAAAAGGTTGCGTTTTTTCGTGGAAAAAAAATGCTACGACACGGTGCTATTAGAATGGAAGCTTTTGGTAAATTTTCACAAAAATCGGTGCGTGAGTTTCGGCGTGATTGCGTGATAAACTATTTGAAAGTTTCATTTTTATTTATATAGATATAATTAATAATAGCCTGTACAGGCAAACATCTGTGTAGCTTTCCACAAGGTTGTTTATTTATTTCTCGAATTTGCTGTAGCACCTCTTCAAGCTCTTTACTCGTCGTCGTCGTCATCGTCGTCATCGTCGTCATCGTCATCATCATCATCATCATCATCATCATCATCATCATCATCATCATCATCATCATCATCGTCGTCGTCGTCATCATCATCATCATCGTCGCCTTCCAAGGTGGAACAACAAAGTACTCGAAGATACGGTAGAGCCTGTCCAGCCTAGCGGCCTAGCCAAAGCACAGGCCCTGTAGGCTATGCAATCCGCTGTGGAGAAGGGAGCCAATGTAAAATATACCGCATATAAGTTGACCAAATTGGGGATAGGCCCTATGGCCAACAAGTCACGTCGCAGAGCGGAGGACTCGTTCCAGACGGCCAATCCGGTCAGCCGGTAGTTCGTGACAGATAACATAATTATATAATTATTATACCCATGATCTGGTTTAACATTGCAAAATTCCCAGGTCCTATGATTAGCCTAATAGTCTCTAGTCTCGACTTGTCAGTCTTTTCGCCTGTTCTTTTGCTCGTCTTTTCTTCGCTCAGCTGACGACTGTGCTTGTCTGAGAACCGGTCAGGAACTCAAGTTGACTTGAAGTTCCTTGTTACCGTTCACGTCAGCTCGAATTTCAACCTGTTGAGAAAAATAATCAGAGCTCCTAAATGATGCAAGGTAATGAAATTAAGCAAACGCGTTGGGATAATAATTATCTTGAGTCTGGAATTCAGATTTTTCATAAATTCTTCTTTGCTACTTTCAAACGGTAGCCTACCTGTAGGCTGCAATATTATGTTTTGCGTAATTTCATAACAGACTGAAATTCAGATCAATTGGCTCAACAATAAGCAAGAAATTGGTCAATAGACAGGAAACACAATAAAATAGTTAATTTGAAGACTCACCGAGGCATTCTCATCAGGTAAAGATCATAACTCAATGCTGCATTGGGGTCCATAATTAAGCACTGTTCAGCTATTTCAACGAATATCCTTGGAACGGATCTAATAATGAGTATCTGGAATATAATAAGGGACTCAACAATAATTCTCGCGTGCTTTCCACCAGCTGGTTAGCCGTGACTGAGTTGGGTGCACCTCTGAGTAGCCTTCTTGATCGGGCGCTATATAAATTTTCGGAATGAACGAATGAATTCGTTTTAATAAGCGATGTGAATTACGGCATCAGCTGATTGCATTGCTATTCTTAACACAGAAATTCATAGGTATAATGATAAGCTTATATTATATTTTGTAGCTGTGAAATCGTATATTTTGTGTAGGCCTACATTAATCTGCAATGATACCAACCGCTTTATAGTTAACATCAGAATATTTCTCCGACAGTGAGTCTGAATTCGTGTTGTCTCTGCAGCTAAATATCTGTCTGAAACTGATCAGCAGAGTCTCGTCCACTTTCTCTTCTATGTCTTTGCCTCCTGTAAAAATACAACACGACCGATTGAATAAATAATTATAAATAATTCTGCTGCTGTTCTCTCCTTCCCCTCTCCTCCTCCCCCTACAACATCCATAACCACAACCATGGATGTAAAACACGATGGAAACAGAATAAAAAATGGGAAAGTCGGTTTTTTCGAGAGAAAAAACCCCGATAAAAACGGAAACGGAAAATAATTTGACTTTGCTACACCACATCTTAACCTTGAAAACCTTGATTAGGAACCTACATGTAGCCTATTACACGCAGGCTATCTCTTAAATGATGATGTTAAACAATGAAATAATGACTTTAGTTAGCTGAATCCTTGAGAGTTGGCGGAAAACATCAGGAATAAGAGAAAAAATTAAAATTAAGAAAATAATAACATAAAGTAAATGAATGAATAAAGCTACAGAAAAAAATAAGAAACGATGGGAAAACTTCGAAAAACGACGCTTTTTGGGAGAGAATACAAGTATGACCACAACAACAACGGAAGCAACAAAAACAATTGCTACTACTACTACTGGTACTAGCATAGGCGTACGAGGCGAGGGTCCAGGGGGGCAAATGCCCCCTCCCAAATTTCGGGCAAGTCTGTTTTTTTGGGCAAGCAGACCCGAAAAAATACGAAAAAATTGTATTTTTCACGACATATCTCAACTTCTTTGCCTGGGAAAAATCCTATTTCCTACCATGAGATTTACTTTTCGGGCAGAAGTAAAATCTTTGACCCCCTTTACTGAAATCTCCCGTGCGCCTATGGGTACTAACCTACTACTGGCTATACTGATGCTGCTGCTACTACTAGTAGTCTACTACTGCTGCTGCTGCTACTACTAGGCTACTAATTATTATTAGACAAATGATAATAACAACGAAAACAACAATAACAGTAGAAAAATAGAAACGGTAATACTATTCTTAATTCCCATTATATTTGGGTTTTAAATTTGTGTGTGATAAGTGCCTCTTGTCGCTCAACGCGCCATTGCATAATTATGACGGTAATCTTATAGATAGGAGTCGCTTTTGAAACGACGTTGAGATAACACCTACTGTCCAAAATGACTATTGAGTTCCGTTGAGAAAGTCATATTACATGATTTAATATCTTACTAAGCAGAAAAGATGCGATGGATCCAACAATGACCGTCCAAGACATCCACAGTAAACTGTACCAAATGTACGATATGGAATAGAACATCTCCAATCCCTGATAATGATCTGCCTGCAAACACAACACGTTATGGCTATAGTTCTAAATTCTGCAAACAAACAAAAAAGAATAGCCACACCTAAACCAGTCCACAGGGTGTCAAGTCTCAACAACTCCACTTTCTAAGCCTCGGTCATTTGGGTGGTGTTGGCTATCCCTGAAGATCCCACTGGTAATTGTCTGGTATTCCCATTGACAGAGTAGATGAAGTGCACTTATAGCGGAGTTGTCTGTGCAGCGGTGGGATTAAAGTGGACATTAATTTGTTTAACAGAATTCTAACCTTCGTAGATTCATGGCACAATCTCTCAATTTACAGCCCATTACCCGTTAATCTGTCGCGCAACTTGTTACCGATACTGAGAATAAATATTATTATCCTTTAAAATAAAAAAGTAAATTACAGGCCTGCATTAAATTTTGCTGGTAGGTCAACGTATCCATTTAATCGAAGTAGGTTATCGATGATCAATCACAGTAATAATGTCAGGTGGACTCTTAATTTTTTGGCAATAGTTGTAAATACCATTGAAGAAAATACCATTGAAGATAATTCTTATCTTAATAATTCGATTGGAAACCATGTTCAACATTATTCCGTTTATAACGTCACCTCGATTGTTTGATTTGACAGCGGACGGAGATACGCCATCGTCGTATTCATGGGAGATTCGTCCTGCAGGTAGTGGAAGATGGAGCTGGAGTTGGTGTCATCATGGTACAAGAAAGTGAGATTGTCTGTCTTCATACATCCATCGATGCTGAGAGGAGGAAGAGTTGCTTGTCGTCGTTTCATCATGAAAGATCCGATTACCAACCAGAAGCTCCCGATGAGACCTGTTATTCCACCAACTAATGCTCCCTGTAGCAAAACATATTTGCCTCTGTATACTCTGTAGCTGCAATGTTAGGCTATACGAATATTATTTATTTGATGCTAGGTGAGATGACGTGATAATCATAATCATAATAAATAAAATGTAAGTGGCAAGTAAAAAGCTTGCTTAAAATGCTAAAATTAAAAGCTGAATTTAAAATGAGCTGTCGCTTCTGCGCTCCGTTGCCGTTAACTCGAGAGTAGCAGGTTGAAAAGAGAGTTGGAAGAGAAATGTAGGCTATGTTTGTGCACTTGTTATAGCGCCCCTTCAAGATTTCTACTCATAAGCGCTCCAGACTACATCGCGGACCATGAATCGAAGTTTCACGCCGAAGCGCTGAGCAGTTGCTAGTGAAGGACTACGAGGCGACTTGAGGTGGATTCGAACCCGCAACCCTCTGGCTGCAAGGCGACGAACATACCCACTTCACCAGCGCGCCCCACAAGAAATATGGAGCAAACCTTCCAGTTGGCGTGTCTGTTGAGTCCACCAAGCAGGAAAAGTCCAGCGAACGGTCCGTTTATTGCACTTCCGAGCGACATTGCAATCTAAACGAACAAAAAGTGACAATCAAACAATTAACGCAACGTGCACGGATTTACATTGTGAGTATTATTTCCTGCCTCGTAAAATGTGCAGGTCAGAAAAACCCAGGAGAAAATCATAGAAAACGGATGTATTTTTTTACAATTACCCTCAAAGATTTTTTAAATCACAGTACGGTCCATTCAATATTATTTAAATTAACGAATTACACATTGAGACATCATCGGTTTACATCTATTATAGACATTGACAAATCAGATTAACTACAAATGATTATATCATGTGTAGTCTTAAGAAGGTTAGAAAAGGCAACAATATTATTGAAGCGCCATGATGAAAACGAAAACGATCAATAAAATGATTAGAACAATGACAACGACGATGTTCCGTGTTTCGATGATGATGTTCCACCTACCTGAGTGATTGGACCAGGTACGACAGATGCCACGAAAGCCTGTCCAGTTGCAGCAATGCCAAACAAAACCACTGAAATTAGGGGTTAAATAATATATTATTAGGTAGGCTGCTGGAGAATTATAGGTAAAATAACACTGATAAACATGAGCAATGTACATACGATTAGACAAAAGTGAAAAACGTGCATATTTAGCATACTACTATATGCATGCGAAACCTGGACTCTACGTAAGCGGGATACAAACAAACTATTGGCATTTGAGATGAGATGCTACAGGAGGATATTACACATCAGATGGGAGCAGAAAATAACAAATGTGGAGGTGCGCGCACGAGTAGGAAATAAGAAAAACATCAAGCAAATAATAATGGAAAGAAAACTAAATTTTTTTGGACATGTGTGCAGAATGGGAAATGAGAGACTCGTCAAGCAAACTATCTTTGGGATGATGGACGGAACGGGGATTAGGGGAAGACCGTGTAGGGAATGGCTGGACGACATTACAGATTGGTGCGAAATGGAGATATACAAACTGAGCAGAATGGCACAGGAGAGAGACAAGTGGAGACTGACGGTGAAACATGCGATTGACACCAACGGGCACTGAGCCCATGGACCGTAATGATGATGATGATGATGAGGTTAGGAAGTCTGAAGTTGTGTTGGTAGGCTATTGCAAATGTTAGATGGTCTCTAGTAGCAACATCTATCCAAGACCGGTGACCATGAGTTAAATCCTAAAGTTCAATAACGATTTTTAAAAAAATCAATCGGAATAGTCATCGAGCTGTCTTCCCTTTAGATCTATGCTATCGAAACGTGATCTCCATTATTCGATAGGCTACCACGAAACTTGCTCCTCAGGATTTATGGAAGTGATCAACAAACCCAGGAATCGGTTGAGAAGAGCTTTCCGTGACTCAGGCCAGTGACTCAGTTTCCATTTGAGAATATCCTCCCAACAGTTGGCGGCCGCTCCACTCAACGAAGACGAGAGGGAACTGTCAGCAAGAAATTTCGACAGTATTAGAAGAAAAACAAGGCTTGCATATTTATTCATTGTTTTTATTCCGATTTTCCCCGATTGAGCAAACAAATCTATTCGGACAGGAAAGCCAATGGGATCAATCTGTGATCATACTTACATATAGGGTGTCTCGATAGGTCGTGAACGATTTTGAATGCAGACAAATATATGTTACACACATTCTATTGTGGAAAGTTTTATACTGGCGGATAGGTTATTCAAATGAAAATGTTAATATAAAAAAAATTAGATCACTAGCTCATTTAATAAAATTGTAGCGCCAATATCCGTGACGTCATCAAATTCGTGCCAAATAAGCGTCCAGTTAAGCCGCAAACAATATTGTACGACCATCATTGTTAATCCACACATTAATTAATACAAATTAGCATTTAGTATTTAATAATGTTTCATTTACTCTTTATCACAGCCTCAAGTCGATTAGTCATCGAGCAAATAGATTTTCCAGAGTTGTCAGAGGTAGGCCTATTGGTGTCCATGCCTTTCAAAGCCGACGTTTTAAGGTGTTCAGTGTCTGGGGTTCGGGTTCGGCATAAACAGTTGGATTAACAAAGCCTCATATCATTCCAAATAAAACTTCAGTCACTTCGACTTATTACATCAATGAGATACAGGAGAAAGATGTCAAACCCGCATTCCAGCGAAGTGCAGTAGCCTATGCGCTCAGTTAACAGCCACAAAAATGTTTCGTAATAACGGCGAAGGATTAGGCCTATCATTATTTCAACAAGACGGTGCGGGTGCACACACATCAAAGGCCTCAGTCGAGTGGTTGAACAAGAATATCAATGGATAGCCTACATCTCACCGAGGGACTGGCCGCCTAATTCGCCGGATTTGTCACCAATGGAAAATGTTTGCAGTATTATGGCGGCAACTGTTTCTGCCGATACCGAACCCCAAACGACCTTGAAACGTCGGCTTTGTAAGGCATGAACACCAATAGGCCTACCTCTGACAACTCTGGAAAATCTATTTGCTCGATGACTAATCGACTTGAGGTTGTAATAAAGAGTAAAGGAAACATTATCAAATACTAAATGATAATTTGTATTAATTAATTATGTGTGAATTAACAATGATGGTCGTACAATATTGTTTGCGGCTTAACTTGACGTTTATTGGCACAAATTTGATGACGTCACGGATATTGGCGCTACAATTTTATTAAGTGAGCTAGTGATCTAATTTTTTTATATTAACATTTTCATTTGAATAACCTATCCGCCAGTATAAAACTTTCCACAATAGAATGTGTGTAACATATATTTGTCGGCATTCAAAATCGTTCACGACCTATCGAGACACCCTATACATAGGCCTAACGATGTTGTGAACTAGTAATTATTGTGATTCTCTATAGGCTATTCAGCTGATATGATGATGGCATCAGTGGTTTAATACACTGAACAGCTAAATTAAATTAATTAATAAAATAATTCATCCATATAATTTATATATTTATATAGCGCCTCATCAAGAAATCTACCCAGAGCCACACCCAGACAAATCGAAGCAAAAAAATAAAAGTCGAGTGACTTAAAAAAAGTCACAAACTCAACGTAGACATAGGCAAAGATGATAGCAACTACAGGAATGAAAAAAAATATAAGATTTAGGCGACTAAACATAGACATAAGCTTACCTCAGAGCGCCTCCGTAAAGTGTGGCCAGAAAAAGTCCCGCAAAACCGGGAGCGTCGGCGAACATTTTTACCACAAAATGAGGCAAAAGCTGCAAATGTATTACGACAATAAAACATTAAGCCGTTCGTCAATTAGTTTATAGGCCTACTAGTCACCATCCTCAGCCACGTCTACACAGATTCTTACGTCTGTCAGAAGATGATTTTTTAGCTGCCCACGAATTGAAAATTAGCGTCACCTTAAGTTCTACAACAGAGTTAGGCCTATGGAACAACCAAAAGACAGATTAACGCACGAATAACCGGTTCTTACATAAATAAATAAAATCTCATAAGATCGCCTGGTTATAAGTTAGGGTGACCATTTTCTGGCCATCAAAAACCGGGACACTTTTTCGAAAAACTAACAATCTACACTGTATCCGGATAAAAAGGGACCCCTTTTGTAAATATGAAAATAAATAGTAAATATATGCGCAGTTGTTAGGCATACAATACAGTACAACCTTTAATTTTCTATTACGTTTTCTGCAGGTCTGCTCTCCAGAATTTGCCCGCACTTTACTCATTCACAAAAATTGTTCGGTGGCCATGGGTAGTGGCAGGTCATTTTCCCTGCTAATTTTACCCTTGACCTGCCTTATAACCTGGAGTTCTTCGTAACTTTATTAGGTCGACACTTAACCCTAATCCGAACAAGGGGGGTCTGGCCAGACCCCCCTTCATATATTTCGTGCATAACTTTTTTAAAGGTGATAGTTTCTCAAATTGATTTTATGACTTTGTTCCTATATGAATGAGCTACAATTAGCATATCTAAGCGACCAAATCGGTTTAGTGATGAGGAGATACTGAAGATAATACTGACGGATACAGTATATAATGTCGACAGTTTCGACAATGAGATCAATACCAAAGAATTTGAACGTGAAAAGATATCAATGCCTGAATAACAACCATCAGGTGTTTCTTATGATAAAAACAGTGTTGAAATTGAAGAAGATGATGAACATGATGATGAGACTGGACTTTATAGTGTAGATGATGATGACGAAACTGTTGATACTGATGAAGCCGATAGACCTGAAAACAAGTAAAGATCCGGATATTTTTGGCAGACAAATGCATTGCCAAAAGGATGTGCTCTGTTGCACAATGTAGTAAGCAAAAATGTGGAATAAAAGAATACGGACACATTATATGAGTATATTCAAGATAGATTTGACAGTATCCTAACCAATGAGATGAGAGACATCATCATTCGACATACAAACTCGACAGCAACAGCTAACGGACTATGATACATGCTTACAATTTAGGTGAAGGCATATTCCATTAATTTTCTTTAGGTATTTTATATAAAATAGTCATACTGACTTTGACTTTAACATCATTTAATAGGCCTACTAATATTACTAGAATTATGATTTCTTTATTTGATTCTCCAAATTTTATAGATAGACAGTTATTGAGTCCATGAAACAGGTATGACAAACCATCGCAATTAATGTTACTAAACATGTAGTCTAAAATTAATCATAAAAATTATTTATGTTGCATAGAGAGACTAATACATTGTTGTTTTTAGTCATTCTGACATCATACTACAAAATTGGCATATAAAAAGCACTATTACCTATGAAAAACCTACATTAAAACGGGGGTCTGGCCAGACCCCCCTTGTTCAAATTAAGTTGGATTTTCGCTTGTTCGGATGAGGGTTAATTCCGTCAACCCGCTGAATAACTCATTAATCATTAGGCCTACGCCGCCTACCCTATTGAAATCGATGTCAGGCGACGCCACTGAAATATTGCACGTTTTTCTGAAAGTGTTATCGTTAGACTTTGATAATTTTTATAAACTGTTAACTAAACTCACTACTAAATACGTAATATAATAATTATTCCATCTGGATCGACCACTTCTCTTTCGCTTTGACTTCTTTTTGGGTTAGGCTACAAACTATACTTTGTCCTGTCATTTACAAAGAGCTGACATTTCCAATATCTAAGTTTACAATTTCTTTTCCTTCCTGTCAAAAACCGGGACAATTTTGCCCTTTCGCCTAAGTTGTCGAGACACCGGGACGCACCACAAAAAACCGGGACATGTCCCGGAAAACCGGGACGTATGGTCACCCTATTATAAGTTAGATATAAACTTAGGCCTAACATGTGAATTTATCCGCATTATGATCATATGTAGCCCTACCTAACTAACAGTTAGGTAGGGCTACAGAATTAATTTTTCGAAAGGATTCAATGCACGACAGAACCTGATTAGAGTTGCTGATTTCTCCATTGGCCAATGGGTCGCAGCCGATGGAAGCGTAGTAGGAAACAACGACGAGACCAGTAAAGCAGACCATGATGTTGAGAAAGCAGACGGCAGGCAGGTTCAACGCAACGGTTCTGAAAGACACATTCACGATCAAATACAAACGATGATGATCGTAGTTAAAATGATATCCAACGCCAGCAAACGAAGGCATTGACGATAACAAGAATGGTATGAATGAACTGATGAATGTTAGAACGTTATGCTTTAATTATCATAATGATCAATTAAACAAACCAGTTAGTTCGAATTAATGTTAGGCCTAATTATATCACAGAGATACTGGGGGGGTGCGCTAGAGTAATGAATAGCACGCTGGCGTAGAGAGCAAGAGGTAACGAGTTCGAGACCCCGTTGGGCGGACATGCTTTGTAGGCTGCTATTAGCGTCATGTAGGCTATTGCAGGCTGTCTGTTCAGTTAGTTAGTTAAGATTTATGTAGATCTATTCTGTAATCTGGGTTCCTGTAAATTGTTTCAACTGCAAACTTGTACACTGTAACACTGTGTAACAGGTTGCGATTTGTCAACAGGATTGTTGAATAAAAGAAAATTAAGAGATGTCTTAAAACTGTAGGCCTATGTAAAATTGCGTCGATTGTATAATATTATTGTTGCACGTTGTTATAATGCTCCCAAGATCAATCCGTTGTACGATCAAACTCAGATAGTTGGACGAAACCAGAATAAATTTCTATTAAGGTGGGAGAAAATGTAACGAATTGAACAATTCGTTAATGCGCTTACAGTTTGGCTTGTGATACAGTCTTTGTAGCTGAATACCGTTGAACAGCGGCCTGCGAGAAGCCGTAGACTTTGAACCATGCCATAGAAAAACCAAAAATAAATCCCCAGACGGTATGTCGAACTGTCGGATCAGGACTCCAGCTGAAAAGAAAGAAAATATCCACGTTGCATTAGAATCAACGGCAAAGTTCAGGGTTTGACCACAAGCCATAACGATTTCCAATTCCTATGTAGGCTATGCATATAATTATGCATGTTGTAATTTTTGTAGCACATCTGTATAATTCACAAGGGTTCTAAGAATCTCACTGCGCAGCAGTGAGATTCCTGCCACATGTGCTGGATACCGATTAATTACCGTAACCTAACTGCTTTGTTGACTGATGCAATGCTTAAGATGTAGGAAAAGGGATGAAAATGTGCTCGTAAGTAGGTACTTCTGCAGCAACGCAAACTCTAAAAGAGTTTGGGAATTTGGATCTCCGAATCCGATGTGAGACTCCGATCAGACAGAGTGCTCTCTGAATCCGAAGAAAGTCAAAGCCATCTATCTTTCTCTCTCTCCCTCTCTCTTCTTCTTTATCCCTCTGTCTGTCTGTCTCTGATTATCCCTGTCTATCAAGTCTCTCTATCTCTCTATCCTTCATCTCTCTCTGTCTCTCTCTGTCTCTCTGTCTTTCTCGGTTTGTCTGTTTGTCTGTCTCTTTCTGTCTGTATGCCCGTCTCTCTCTTTCATTCTGTTCGTCTTCCTCGCTTTGTCTATCTCTTTCTCTCCGCACAGCAAAATGCTACATACCATTATAGCGTGCTACAATTCAATCGCATCACGTCATATCACACACTATCCATTTTCAGCAAGTATTCGACAAACTGTATTGAATAACATCAATTTGGTGGAAGATGACGTACTCAGCCCAGTCCAAACGACCCGTTTGCGAAGACAGTCTGAAGACGTTGCCAAATCCACCAACAACAACCAAACCCTACAATGTGTTGAATGTACCCATCACAATCATGAAGAATAAATCACAGCGAAACAGGACAGAGAATGGTACACGGAGACCGAGGCAAATGAAGACATAGTCATAGATATTAGATAAGCTAAGGCTAAGTGGGAATAATTAAGGCGTTGCAAATCAATTTTTAGGCAGCATTTCGCGGCTCATTATAATTTTGTTTTGATTATTGTTTCTTAACGAAACGATTCTGGCAGCCTAAAAGTTTGGGATGCGTGGCATAGCAAACGCATAATACAAACAACAGGAGACAAACTCCTTTTACGGATGAGGAATTAAACAGGACGATAACAGGGTTACAGATGAAAATTAATACGTTTAAATATATACTTATACTCATTCATTCATTCAAGTATTTATATAGCACCTCTTCAAGGAAACTGCTCAGAGGCGCTTCCGACTCCAGAATCGCCAAACAGAACAGTTTTTAAGTGCTTATAGAATGTGTCAGAGAGTGATCTAGGGAACTAGGGAACAGGCGCAGCTCAAGTGGAAGGGCATTCCATACCACCGGGTCAACCACAGAAAAAGTATATTGACTAATATTTGCTGCAGGCTATAGATAATTTTATCTTTATTATTTTCTAGGGCCTACATTATAACCCATGCTTAGGAATTATTTTCAATTCATCGTGAGCTTATACGGATGTTCTGCAATCGACGCTGACCTTAATGAGAATCGCAAGAAGTCCACCGAGCATAATGACGCTCTGGAAAACGTCTGTCCAGATAACGGCTCTCATTCCACCCTGTAACGTAATGAATAAGTACAGTAAGTAGATCTAATAATATTATGCTGACTTACTATGCTAATTTTTCAAGAGCTGAAGGCGAGAAAATTTCGCTTTACAAGACTAAAACCTCACATTGTAACTAGGCCTATAGTTACACAGGTCATTGAAAGTAGATTGAAAGCCAATTTTCATTATTATATCACTCTGTCTGAATGATGGTCTACTTATAATGAAATGACAAGCGCATAAACTTCTAAATATGGCGACTTTTAATTATTGGAATTCTGTTAAAAATTAAATTATACTAACGTTTTTCTAATGTCTGTCGGTCTTAGAGTGAAACCGGGATTCAAGATCATGTCATAATTATACGCGAATCGAACAAGTCACGCTAGAACACAACTGAAGCAAAGCAATGACTATATAGCACTTATAATTCTGACTCATATTATTCCGGCTTTAGTATTGGTTTCTAAGTCTACGTTTATCACTTAGCCGCATGAATGTGTGTAGGCCCAATGTTGGTAGTTAGGCCTACCATTGCAACAGACTACTTACCAAAGCGGTATATGCCACAGCAACAAGAGCCATGACTGGAATCGAGATCACGATTGGAAGTCCAGTTGCTGAGATAAACAGATAAACGACAGCTTTTGATTTTTTAGAAACCCAGCTCTGCCAGGAAAATTAATAACTTACACGAAGATAGAATAGAATTATAGAAGGCTAAGCGCTATTGGCATACCGGTAACATAGGACATTATTATGGGAATGGGGAATTACGAAATTTATCTCAATGGGTCGCAAAGGTTTGTCAGTCACTCATTCAATTGAGTAAAGCGGGGAGGAGACCCGACCGACGACTCCAATTGGAGCGTAGACTCGGAACCGACCTGGGCTGGCGAACCAAAGTCCACCGTGCCCACCTTCTCGTGGTGCGACCTGTTAGTAACCTTTCCGTATGGAAGGGTGAACGAACGGGCACGGATGGCAAACGGGGGGAAGGCAATGGCAAACCACCCCTTATCTTCTGCCAAGAAAATAGTCATGGTGTATCTAAAGAGTGAAGATGCACCAGGGCTTTCGCCAGAGCTCCAGTAGCTGACGGCACCAGGTGACCAGGTGATCTCAATGGATACTTGACGCAGATTAAAATAAAATAAAATGTCAATATTGCTTTGGTAAACTGGAAGAAGTCAACATACCTGATTGTAAAGCAGCCGAGGGAGCGTACATAGCCGTACCCATGTAAACAACCTGTACAAAATCATCAGTCAACAGAAAGTTTACATTGAGTACAAAATTGAAGACATCTTTGGCATACCCTATACCGAGAATAGACTAACAAGTGAAAACGACAACAGAGTAAAGCACTGATATCGGAAAGTTTATGAACGTAGGCTAATGGATTTGTCCGCTGAAATTAATAAAAATTTTAATGCATTACACGACTTAGATGAAATATTTCTTACAACTGGAAGTTGATAAAGATTGACTTTATCATGAGAAGTAAACGTTTGAAGCAACCTGTAATAATTATTTCAAATCTTACTCCTGCGAAGATTGAGGTACCAGCTGCAAAAATCCGCACAGACTTTGACTTGAAGCGACGTTCGAAATACTAGAATAAAAACATAGATCTAATCAATTTAGTGCACTGTAGGATGCGTGCATAATTGCATATCAATAATATATATATACACCGTGGTTCAAAAAAAAGTAAGCCAAATTGTTTTTCATATATCTCTAATGCCTGATAACATATCACGCTAAAAGTTTCCAAATATTTAGAGAAGTGGACCAAGAATATGATTCCAAAATTTCATTAGACAAAGTGGAACGGATAAAAAAATATGAATATTTAAACTTCATATGCCAAAATTTCAGTTTACAAGCAATTTTCTGTCGGATTCAATAGAATGCTTCCTTATTATCTCCAATTCCTGATGATTAATCATTCAAAAAATTTCCAGATACGTAGAGAATTGAACTAACAATATGACCCCAGCAGTATGGTTTGATAATTTAATTAAATAAGATGCTCAGAATGTCCTACTCCTGTTTGCACGCAAGCCTGGAGGCGCTGACGCCATTGCAATGGCAACAGCAACGTCGATTAATTATCCTCTGGTCCAGCCATCTCGCACTTCCAATAAGCGTTGCTTCAGATCTTTTATATCATGGATTGTTGTCTGGTAGACTCAGTCTTGCATCACGCTCCACACTTTTTAGTCGACATGATTCAAATATGGGCTGTTCGGAGGCCATAATGTGGGAGAAATGAAGTCTGGCGTCTCTCTTGTCAGCATTTCGATGGTTTCCTTGGTTCTGTGGGCTGGCGCTGTTCTGTTGAAAAACAAAGCTGTCTTCCGGGACTAGATTTCTGAGAAGATGTTGTGACAGCAGAACATCGTGATAATAGGCTCTATTAAGTTTTACTCCAGGATCAATGAAGACTAAATGGGAACGGCCAAGCGTGGAAACCGCAAAGGACGCCATAACAGACTTGCTGAAAACTGCATAGGATTGCTGCAACGGGTGATGAAGTTGAAATATCCATATCTTTTTATCCCTTCAAATTTATGACATGATATTTTGGAATCATATTCTTCGTTCAATGCCCTAAATATTGGTTAAAGGTTTTTATGATTACTCATCAGACATCAGAGATGTAAAAAAAACAGTTTGGCTTACTTTTTATTGATTCTGACAGAAAAATTGCTTGTAAACTGAAATTTCGGTATATGAAGTTTAAATATTCATATCTTTCTATCCGTTCAACTTTACCTCATGAAATTTTGGAATCATATTCTTGGTCCACTTCTCTAAATATTTGGAAAATCGTAGCTTGATATGTCATCAGGTATTAGAGATATATGCAAAACAATTTGGCTTACTTTTTTTGAACCACGGTGTATATAAAATTATATATACATGCAACCACAAAATTATACATTCTTGTGCATTGTACAGTAAATGACGTCAGTGGGCAATGGGCATACCCGCCGACAGAAATTCCTGGCCCCTGGGCAGAGCATTCACATGCTGCGTTCTGCCAGCCTGAAGTGCTGATTAAACAAAAATTGAATTGAATTGAAGATCTTGAGACAGGATCCAACATTGACATAAAGTTCTCGTGAATAGAATATAAAATCTACTCGATTCATTCAGTAACATCCGCTTGGGAGCTTTGTGCTAGACACGCCGGCGGATGATCGAATACAGAGAAAGGTCTTTTAATTAAAAATAGCTAACGGCCTTTCTGGGACAATCGTAAGTTCAACAAACAAAGTCGTAAAGTCTGCAGGTCTACCCGTACCAGTGTCTAAGCGCCGGTGAATCGAGTCGGCTTCGTGTTCCAATATAGGCCTAACCGTTGTAGGCCTACGGTATTGCTGAAGATTTCCGGCAACTGTGACGCCATGATGTTGAACATGGTCATAATATTGGGACAAGGAAATTCATAAACCTACTTGTAGTCACGACTAAAAGTTGATTTGAGTTCTGTCCTTGTAGAGCGTGGAGTAGCCTGCTGTAACAGCCTCAAACCTCTTCCTCTGTGGGGACCTGAGCGCTTCACTTGGCCTACTGTACGTGGACGGCGACAAAGATTGATGCTGATGATTAGGTAGACCTAGCGTAGGTTAATAATATTAAATGCATTTAAATTCAGTCAGGTCATCCTTACGCATCCCAACTCAACGCGGATCAAAGTCTCACCCATAGTTACATGTATGTTCTATGCAAGTCTCAAAATATTAGCGCCCCTCAAAGATAACCTACTCAGTATCTAAGGCCCTCAAACCGTCACTGAGAATCGTTGCAGTGCATAATTATCACAGTTGCAGTTTGAAGTTGTGTGATGATAAGGATGCTGATAACAACGACAACTACAATAAGAATGCTGATAACAATGACAACTACAACTGAATAAACTACGAATAAACTACGAATAAACTACGAATAAACTACGAATAAACTACTGCTAATGATCATTATTTATTTGTCATAAAAATATGAATATATCGATCAATAAAAATAAATAGTTAACCTAAAATAGTACGCATAAAATCTTTGATGCATAGGCTACTAAAAGAAATACAAAAAACATTCACAATCCGTAAAAATCTGAATCAAGTTAACCTCGTTGACGCTGACTAGTTTCATCGGGTAGAGCCATGGAACGGCCAGCTGCATGGTGAGAACGATGCCCAGTATGTATGCGAACATGATCATTAGTAACAACTGCGATCCGTAACTGTACATCTCTGCTGTCATTCCCAAGATCATGATAGCAGATTGGAAAGAGACGAGAAGAGATAGAGCCGTCGGAAGGACCTTGAGCGAACGGTTTGCCATGATGAATTCGGATGTTGTCTTCTGTCTACCACCTGTTAGTGAGTGGTAGACACCGATCCCAAGTGAGATGGCAAGGAATGCCGCAAGGATCAGGTAGTCCGGCCAAGACAAGTAATCCATCTTTGCGTTTACTGGTTTTAGAGAGAATAAAATACAGACAATAATCACCAATGAAACTATTGAAAAGGCTAAACATAGAAATGGTTTTAATAATGATTATAAAATGTTAGTATATATTGATTTAATTTTATAGAGTAGTTGACCCAAAATGTTCCTTATAATCTGAGATAAAATGAAATGGTAGGACTTTTAACTGAAAGTCAGAACTTCTGTAGCCTCACTATATAATAATAGCGCATCAAATCTTAGTATGCGAAAACCAAATCCATTATCTACTATGCAGGTATTGTCCGACGACACCCACCTTGGTAGCTGTTCCACCCCTCTGATCCTGTGACGACTCGACCCGGACCCCCTCGGACTACTCTCACGGACAACTCTTCTAACTTAACACAGCGCTCGTGAATAAGCTGGTGCCCCGCGCTTGGCTTTCAAGTAGCGCTTTAGAAATTTGGAGATTACGATTACGATTTGATATAATCTAGCGATTCTGTTGCGTCAATGTTTTATGCTAAGACATGAATCGATTGTCTGTTAAAGTGAAAGCCAACATCCCTTTTAGATGCCATGTTGGAATCAGGTTAAACATTCAATTAACAAGCCAAATAAATTTATTCATTAAAATAAATTAGTTATCATAATAATGAAATAATAAAGATATTACGTACGTAATGTTTAAGCGAGAATAGTCGTCTGTGAACACCAACCAACTCGATTTAAGTCCTATTAAGGATCGACGGATTGCACATGATGCCTTTATTCACCTTCATTTTATCAGTGTTGCTTGTTGATTCAATGAATGTCTTCAACCTTGTACACGAAAAACGGATGAAATACGGCGTTATTTACTGTCAAGGCTTAAGAATATTAATTTCAGTGGACCAGTTTAAATGCACGACACTTTAAACTCATCTGTTGATTTACTTTATGGGTATAATAATAATTGTTGAGGCCGTTTTGAGACCTAACGCCCTTGGTGTGTCCTTCAAGTTTAGCACAGCAACGGATGTTGTAAAAGTCTGCATTCGGTACACAATAATAACCGTTGACCTCGGTTATTTGGAAAAGAAATTGCTAGTCATGTACTTAACTGTGGATTTGAGATGTTTAACAACGACAGCAAGTTCGGCTCAGCAAAAACAATAGCCTATAATAGCACACGTCTGAAAGAATCCCCTTGAAGGTCAATTAAATGATTAAAAACGGTATGACGGTGCGACGCCACTGAATACGACATTATAATTATTTATTACTAGCTGTACCCAGCCACGCTTTGCTGTGGCAGAAAAGACTCTTCCCCTTCCCTCCCCCTCCTCTCATTCATGTTTCGTCTGGTTCACTGTCAAGGCGTTTCGAAAATCTGGCAACTTTTCGGCTTTGTTGAATTTGCAAATGGCGGTCGAGCGGAATGCAAAGTTCACTTTTTGTGGAAAAGATTTTGTTTTTTCGGATAAAAAGAAAAATGGAAACTCTCCTATAGGAATGGAAGGTTTTGATAAATTTTCAAAACAATCTGTGCGGTACTTTTCGAGAACACTTTACACAAACTATTGGAAAGTTTCATTTTTATTTATATAGATAATATCATGTAGTTCTTATTCCAAAGCAATAGAACACAACATGGAATACACGACCTCAGTTCTTGGTGCTGGCTTGTCTCCAGTCTTGTCAGATAAAGCAGATGCAGTCGGTGCTAAATTCTGATGCACGTACCACATAATTATATGGACGGACCCATCCCTATCACATCGCCAATCTGCAGCTTGAAACCCGCACTGGCTACGCTGGTCCCTTACCGGATGTCTACGTTAAAAATGTGCTTGATCACCGATACAACACTAGACATCAACTTATGCCGGAATATATTTCTGACTTCTGCATTCGGGTAGCCTATCAGACAACCGGCAAAGATCCTGCTGGTTTGGAGACTGCTCTTTATAAGAAGTTAGGAATTGAGGGAGTTACTTCAATGCCAGCCTACTAAGTTACTACTATAAGCTTATAGGTATAGGCGTTACGCTCAACGATGATCTTTGAGCAGCATCACAATGTCAGCACCGTGCTAAGCGCCTGCGCAGGGTCACTCATTGCGGAGTTCTACTGACCCATGACCTCCCTCTCCTGCCCTCCACGAGGTAGACGTGCAACAATCATATATCGTCTTCTCCACGCCTCTCCTGCCTGGTGGGGTTGGTTGGGTGGGTGGGGGGGGGGGGTGGGGTACCCAACTGCAAACGATCGCATCAAACTCCAACGCTTCCTACGAAGAGATAAGCGATTGGGATACCTCCCTTCTCACTATCCAGATGTTGACTGTTTTGATGAACGTTGCAGACGTTGAACTCGTGTAGGGGTCATCTGGAAATTAAATCATGTTCTTCGGGGCCAGTTTCCACCTATTGCTAAAAGGCCGCATGCGTGAGCTCGCGACAACATGACATTGAACTGCCTATAAAAGGCGACTTTAATTTCATCTCTCGAGTGGTCCTGCTTTTTAGGACTGTTCACTGTCAGTGTTTAACCTAGACATCTCTGGGGGAGGGGCTGTTCCCCAGGAATGATGATCCTCTCAAGAAAAATTGACAAAATGATAGGCCTAATAGTTTTTAGTTGCTATTGCACGAACTGTTATAATATACCGTTATATTATTGATTACAATTTATTATTTACTACAATAATAATATAGGATAGCCTACTATCATGCTACAATAAGTACTACTACTGTTAATACTGTTAATATTTGTCCAAATGCTATTTCTGTACAACAAAATGGCTTCTGTCCAATGCTAGGCTACCTTTCAAATTCCAAACTGTGAAATTTCTTAAAACAACATAATTAGGCTACTAAAATGTATCGGCACCAAAATCTGGAAGCCATGTTATGGATTCCAGATCTTGGTACCTATAGTTTGTTAGTTCTTGGTGTGTTTGTGTGTAGGCCTACCATATGATTTCTGCAAAGTGTGTCTTGCATGGTCAGCGATTCAGGGCCATCTCTGGGAAACAGGGATAAGCTGAATACAGTGCTGAAATGTCAGTTTACATAGGTTAATCTAAACACTGATCGGTAGGATCCAATAAACAATTTTTACCAGACGTCCAGCCTTGAATTCTACAGAAACTGTTAGTTTGGTCCACTTTGCTTTTACTTTCTTCATGCAATGAAACTTAGTTGTGGTCTTTCAACTTAATTTTCTTGAATAAACGAAATATATATATAGGCTATGCATGTATGTGTCAGGGTCCACCGCACTGAGCAGTAGCATATTATCCTCGACCACGCGAGGAATGTGCTTTCTCTGGAGGCACTCAGATCGAAGTTCAAGACCTATCTAATATCTATTTAAAGACTCAAATGACTGTCGTTAACCTCATGAACTCAGCACCCTTTCTTTCAGCATCGGCAGAGCTACGGCGATTTACATCATTATAATTGTCATCATCATCATTATTATTGTCATCATTGTTGTTATCCATTATTATCCACTACGTCTACAGTCACAACTATAACTAAAACAAAAGCAGCCACTACAGCAACAATAACAACAGTTGCTACTACTACCACCACTACTCTTTAAGCTCCTGCTTGACAAGTCCCATTAGTATGAAGTCTGACACGGAGGGCTATAAGGTTATCGTCAGAGCAGTCAAAACTCGAGAAGAACACACAAAAATTAGAACTCAGGCAAAGGTCTCCGACTGTCTATAAAGTCGCCGCAGGGCTAGCTTCATTTTTAATTTTTCTTTCTTGTCTAAGATGACAGTAAGATAATGTCCACACTCGGCTATGCTCACATCTCTTTGTCAACATCCATCTCCCAGCTCTTCAGTCGAGTATTTCGAGCATCTTCACCGAGCGGAAACAGCGGTAATAAAAGTCTATGAAGATCATAATCTTGAGGCAATGAATTACTATAATAGGGATCTTTTGCTGTCATCATTGTGTCATGGGCTACGTGACTCTTTTGATTAACCTTGAGTTCCTTTTTAATTTTTTTATTGGTCTGATTATTATTTGCTCAAAGTCTTGCAAAAGTTATTAGCCATAAAAATTCTTATTATCGCGTGCAATCAATCTGTTTGTTACTAGGCTTACCTACCTCCTCCCTCAATCAATCAAATCAATCAATCAATCAATGTGAAGAGATAGCTACTCAGCAGCGGTATTAAAAGTCTATGAAGATCATAATATTGAGGCAATGAATTAGGGCCTACTATAAGGATCTATCTATATCTATCTATAAAGATAGTATCATCCGGCTTGATCACGGTTGATATTGGGTGAGATCCTTTGCCACCAATGCCCGTTTGAATGATCGCCACGCCATTCGTGATCTCCGCGTAAGAACCAGATTAGTCCGAGATTAAATAATTAATCTCTTAAATAAGCCACCGTTGTGAGACGAATTGCCATCCGCACGCTGTATGAGACAGAAGCGCATGAAGTGCAGTCTATTCTCTAACTATTCATTCATTCATTTCTAGAATTTTCAAGAGACTAATTAGAGGCTCTCTGAACTCCAGCACGGCCAAGTAAAATAATATTGTCTTACGATGAGAGACGACTGCCTGAGAAGGAGTTCAAGAAAGGGCGTGGACTGTGGAGCGTCAAGGGAGACAATTCAAGGTCGAGAGTGCTACTTAAGCAGGTAACTGGGCAACTTTAAGTGTTTTGGTACACAAACTAGATAGGGTGATGTGTATGTTTACATGAAAACACGTTAACAGCTAAAAGTGGTTCACCGGAAAAGGATATACTACGAGCACACGGAGGGGTGGATGGGTATTGGGTAAAGCTGAAGGAGCCAATGTTGACCACTTGACGAATTAAGAATGAGGCACTCGACATGCAAAAAAGAAGTCGGCTTTGCGTCTCGATGAGATGAGTGTGAAAAGTGCATAGGTCAGATTAGGTCTTAGGTCTTCTGTGACAGGGATTTCAGTCTGATTTTTTATGATATATGCATGTATGTATGTATGTATGTATGTATGTATGTATGTATGTATGTATGTATGTATGTTTGTATGTATGTATGTATGTATGTATGTATGTATGTATGTATGTATGTATGTACGTGCGTGCGTGCGTGCGTGCGTGCGTGCGTGCGTGCGTGCGTGCGTGCGTGCGTGCGTGCGTGCATGCATGCATGCATGCATGCATGCATGTATGTATGTATGTATGTATGTATGTATGTATGTATGTATGTATGTATGTATGTATGTATGTATGTATGTATGTATGTATGTATGTATGTATGTATGTATGTATGTATGTATGTATGTATGTATGTATGTATGTATGTATGTATGTATGTATGTATGTATGTATGTATGTATGTATGTATGTATGTATGTATGTATGTATGTATGTATGTGAGACACCAAATGAAATGCTACTAGGCATTCCTGATTAAATAAGAACTCTCAACGACGGACCGAGTGCCACATTTGGAAGAGAGATGCAGAAAAGCAAAAAGATAGGCTACACTAGACAAAGGAAGTATGGTCAGAGTAAGTAAGTAAGTAAATAAGTAAGCATATTCTTTATTAATCCAACTGCCTAACCACACTTTGGTTAACATGAAATTAGACGTAATAAAGCCACGGAATCTCAACAAACAAAAATACATGAAGCGTATATTGGCTTTACGCTATCGATATTCTCTCGTGACGGCATCTCTTCTAAAAACATAATTATTAGACCTACGCCATTAGTTTTATTGGACATGATGATGGCACATCATCAATTTACTCCATGGACTTCGTATTGTGATAGCTTCTCCTTGTTATGCAATGTTGCTTCGTCACTAACTTCGTTATGAGTAAGTTGCTGATATGACAATGGCTCAGTATAGTCAGTAGACTCAGTACCGATACGACGACTTCTTCTTGGCCTACAACACTATTGTTACGCTATTAGATATATGTATAGGCTAGATCTAATTGTATAGTGCTCCGTTGTTAGGAAAATGTCCAATTCCATATTGTGAGGACGATCTTAGTCTGACAATTGCTTAGAGAGACTTTGGTCGACTTGATCTTTCTTGCAGTTCTCTTCAGATCGAATTTCAACCTGTTTAGCAAAAATCAGAATATCTACATCATGCATGCTAATCCAAATAACCGTTTTGAAAAATAGCCTAGGTCTGGATATGGGATCTAGGAAATTCACCTAAACTACGTTTCTAGCAGTCATAATTTTTATAATAATTTTTCATCTCACTTGTCAAGAAACCATATATTCGACTAAAATGACACAAACTTTTAAGCAATAAATTTGTCCAATAGCTAGACGGCGAACACCGTAAAAAATAGGTTAAAAAAAATTTAAAGACTTAAAAAGCTGCACTCACAAAGAAGAGCTCATAACTTTTTAGCCTCTGAGTAGGTTTCTTTAGGAGGCGCTATTTAAAATCTCGAAATGAATGAATGAATAACTCAATACTGCATTGAAGTAGCCTACAAAAAGTACGAGTGATGTCGTAATCGTAGGCTACTCGTAAACTCGAAATTTCTAAAGCGCTATTTGAAAGCCAAGCGCAGGGCACCAGCTTATTCACAAGCGCTGCGTTGAGTCAAAAGGGTTGTCCGTAAGAGTAGTCCGAGGGTAAGAGTAGTTAGTCCTAGACAGTACCGGTATCGCAACTGGGACGGAAGGGTCTTTAGTCTATCCAATGATGAAATCATAGAGTCACTTATAGTGTCAAAAGGTGTGCTAATACGCACCTGCTTCAAACTAGACAGTGTCCGTGATTACTGTGCACGGAAACTCACAGATATTACGATATCTTGTATTTTCTATAGCTAGGATCATCACCTGGTCACCTGGTGCCGTCAGCTACTGGAGCTCTGGCGAAAGCCCTGGTGCATCTTCTCCAGTTGATCCTCTCCCTAGTCGCCTCTCTTAGTTCCTCCAGTCTCATGCCAGACTTTTCCTGTACTTCATCCAACCATTTCTTCCTTGGTCTTCCGCATCTTCTCCGTCCCTCACCGCATGCCGTCATCAGCTCCTTTTCCAAACCGTTAGATCTCATCACATGGCCGAAGTAGCTCAATTTCCTCCAAGTTGCTGTTTGCTGCAGTGTCTCCTCCCTCTCTATTCCGAGCTCCTCGCGCACCGATTCGTTAGTTCTCTTCTCCGTCCATGAAATCCTTAGCATCTTTCTCCAAATCCACATCTCACACGCGTTGATTTTCTTTTCCATATCCCGTGTCTTTGTCCATGTCTCGCATCCATATAGGACGACTGGGAAGATCAGTGCTCTTACCAGTTTTTTCTTTGTTTCCCTGCTCACGTATTTGTCCTTCCAAATCTTTTCCAGACCGTTCATTGCCGTTTTCCCCATTGTTACCCTCCTCCTTATTTCCATATCACTTCTTCCCTCCTTCTCTATCATAGATCCCAGGAATGTGAAGCTCGATACTACCTCTATCGTTTCTCCATCCACCTCAAAGTTTTTCCATGTTGCAGTTGTCATAACCTTTGTTTTCTTTACATTGAAGTATAGTCCCGCCTTTTCGCTTTCCTTCCTGACTCTTCTTATTAACTCGACTAGGTCGTCCCTCTTACCCGCCAATAATGTCGTATCATCGGCGTACCTCAGATTATTCAGTATTTTCCCCGCTATCCTTACCCCCTCTGTTGCCTCCTCCAATCCAGCCCTCCTCATAATTCTCTCGGCATACAGATTGAACAGGAAAGGGGACAAAATGCACCCCTGCCTCACTCCTTTCCTTATTTTAAATTTCCCTGTGTCACCATATTCAGTTCTTATTACCGCTTCTTGATCCACATAGAGGCCCTGTAGTAGTTTAATCAAATGCTTCGGAATTCCCATCTCAATTAGCGTCTGCCACAGTAGTGTATGGTCTATGCAATCAAATGCCTTGCTATAGTCTATAAAACACATATGCACCTGTTGCCCGTATTCCCTCTGTCTCTCCATAATCCACCTTATATTGGCGATGTGATCGCGCGTTCCTCGCGCCTTCCTAAATCCCGCTTGGTTGGTTGGTAATTCCCTTTCGATTGTCTTCTCCATTCTTTTGTGGATTATTTTGAGGAGTATTTTGCTCGTGTGCGATATCATCGCTATCGTTCGATAATTTCCACACTCTCTTGCATCTCCTTTCTTGAATATTGGTATGAACACGGACCTTTTAGCTAGGATCATACTTCGTGTTTTTTTAGAAATGTTACCAACCGCTTTGTAGTTAACGTCAGAATATTTCTCCGTCTGTGAGTCTGTATTTCTGTTGCTGCTGCAGCTAAATATCTGTCTGAAATTGATTAGAAGACTGTCATCCACTTTCTCCTCCATCGACCTGTCTCCTGTAAAATTCAACACGTTCGAATGTACGATAACAATTCTGCTTCGGCCGCTACTCCTCTTACTCTTTATCCTCCTCCTCATCCTCTCCCTAAACTACTGTAGGGCCTACTACTACTGATGCTGCTACCACTTCTACTTCTACTACTGCTGCTGCAACTACTTCTACTTGTACTACTTGCACTACTACTACTGCTACTGCTACTGCTGCTGCTACTGCTACTGCCACTACTACTACTACTACTACCACTACTACTACTACTACTACTACTACTACTACTACTACTACTACTACTACTACTACTACTACTACTACTACCACTACTACTACTACTACTACTACTACTACTACTACTACTACTACTACTACTACTACTACTACTACTACTACTACTACTACTAGGCTACTTCCACTACAGCTATAACAAAAACAACACCTGCTACTGATACTACCAATACTAATAAAAATTTAATAATCAAAGTAGGGATAATGATGATAACAACAGCAGCAGCAAAAACAACGACAATAACTACAAAATGATAATAGCAATAATAACACTAATAATAATCATGATAATTATGTAAATTAAGAATAGGTTGCTACAGCTACCACTCATAATTATTAGGTTTAAATGTGTGGCGTGGCAAATACCCTCATGGCTCAACGTGCTATCCATCGCCCATGACAGTGATCCTAGAGAGTCGCTTTTAAAAAGATCTTGAGATACAGTAACTTTTACTGTCCAAAGTGACAATTGAGTTCCGTTGAGAAAATCGTAATACATAATTTCATTCATATCTTACTGAGCAGAAAAGATGCGATTGATCCAACAATGATCGTCACAGACATCCACAGAAAGCTGTACCAAATGTACGATATGGAGTAGAATTTCTCCAATCCGTGATATCCCACCTACAAACAAAATAATTATGTGTTATGGCCATTGTTCTGAGAACAAATGAGAAAGAAGAATGACCACACCTAAACCAGTTTACCGCACCTAAATCAGTCTTGAGAGACGGCAGAGTTTGAAGTCTCAACGATGTCACTTTTCTTAATTTCGGTCATTAAGTCTGCGGGAGGCCAGGTCTCTCCGGGGCTTTTTTCAACGTGCAGTTGTACACAAAATGTGCAGTTCTAAATGGATTTGTGCAGTTGTAGAAGCACTTCTGTGCAGCAAAAACTAGTGGAAAATGGTCATTGTCCTCCGATTGGAAGTAATTTACCATAGAGGATGGGAAGGAAAAGAAAGAGTTGTGCAGTTCTAAAAATTCCTTTAAAACAGCCCTGGGTCTCTCATCGATGTCTAGTGTTCCCATTCAGAGAGAGGAGAAAGTGCACTCATTATCGTAGTTGACTGGGGCGTGGCGGAATAAAGGTACAGATTTTCTGTGTGGAATTCTACTCTGTGGATATTTATTCTCAACCTTCGACTTCTAACCGCACATTTTCCAGGCAATTTGCAACAGAAGCCGACAATATCCTTAGGACCCAAACCAAAACGTAATTTACGCATTCGCAGGTGGATAAACGTGTCCGTCTTAAGCATAAAATCGGTGAGTAACCCATATATAGCCTATTATAATCTTTTCTGACCACTTTAAGTAAATGGGAAATGGAGTTCTCTGGCAGCGGAGTATTGTTGCTCCATCTGGAATAACCCCTTGACAAAAAGAAAAGTACTTTGCGGTAGACAATCTGACGTTCAATTATAGTCAATAAAGAACTGACACAAATAATTGAATAAATACAGGATATACTGCTAGAATTTGTTGACGTCACCTCTGTTGTTTGATTTGTGGGAGGACGGAAATACGTCATCGTTTCATTAATCGGAGATTCGTCGAAGAAGTGGAAGATGGAGCTGGAGCTGGTTTCGTCATAGTTCGAGAAGGTGAGATTGTTTACGCATCCATCGATGCTGAGAGGTGGAAGAGTTGGTTGTCTTTTCTTCATCATGAAAGATCCGATAGTCAGCCAGAAGCTGCCGATGAGGCTTGTAATTCCTCCAACTAATGCTCCCTGCAATAAACGCAACTTGCCGCATTATGTGGTTTCTATGTTATGTTGCATAGACGTTCATTTGACGCGATGTAGCATTGACGTGATGTAGACCAGTTCTCAAATTTGATCATAATTTAAAATTTATAATTAGAGAAGTTACACTCAATATTTGAGCATATTGAACATTTAAAATCAAAATTGTAAAGTTGAAAACAAGAAATTTCTCCGCCGTTAACACGAGAGTAGATGAATGAAAGCGAGATAGCAGGGAGAAAGATATTGAACAAACCTTCCAGTTGGCGTGTCTGTTCAGTCCACCAAGCAGAAAAAGTCCAGCGAATGGTCCATTTATTGCACCACCGAGAGCTGCTGCAATCTAAGCGAACAAAATGACAATCGATCTTCACTCAAAGTATACAGATCTACATTATAGTCTTTAAATATTATTCCGTGCCTCGGTGAATGTGTATGTTGGAAAGTAAAAACACCGGTTACGTCAAATTAACCTCAAACCTCTGAGATTTTTATCATCATAAATTACCCTCTAGTCAAATGAAACATTGATTCATATTCACTTTAGCCTCATAAAATTAATAAGCTTAGACTTTCACTAATTATATAAAGAACAAAATCAATCAATCAATCGACCGATCGATAAGTCAATCAATTAATTAATGAATCAACCAATTGTACTCAGGTCTATTATTTTATTTCCCTATTGTAAGCTGACATAAAAGCAACTTACAAAATAAATGATAATTATGAAATTTACCAAAAAATTAATACAAATGTCAATGTTGATGACAATTAATGATCAGAACGATGACAAGGACGATAGGCCTATACCTCGTTTCGAAGGTAATGTTCCACTTACCTGAGTGATTGGACCAGGAACAACAGACGCCACGAAGGCCTGTCCAGTTGCGGCAACGCCAAACAAAACCACTACAATTAATAATTAGTGGTAAAGTAGGCTATTATTAGGTAGGCCTACTGCAGGATAGGCAGAATAATTTGCGTCCTGCTGTAATTAAATAGCTGGCGCCTTCACTGAAAATTAGGACCTAAACAGTGCAGGATCAAACGTAGGTAAAGTTATGTAATGTGGAGCTCCAAGCTATATAGGCCTATACAAGTATACATGTAGATGATTTAAAGCTAAACCGGTAATGCAAATCAGCTGAGTGTTGAATTACTAAACTCTATTTCATCACCAACTTCCAACAGCAGCAAACATCTTTTCAAGACCGGTCCAGGCGTGGAAAACTATACCGACAATATTACTGATTAATTAACTTATTGTTACTAATTAATGCAGAATGGTCTTTGAGTAGGCCTAATTGTTATGACGAAAAATAAAACTAGAGATGGTATACTGCTTAAGACATAAAAGTACATAAATTTTGATAGACACGGCCACTGTATCGCGGACGAGGTGAAGCATGACTAATTGCTCAAAACTTATTTCTTCGCTCGTGACCTTGCGCACTGGGAGCGCCTCTGAACGGTTCATTTACATTTAGTAGAGGCGCTTTATAAATGTTTTAATACAATACAATACAATTGGCGAGTTCAAAATACCTAGGATTCGGTTGAGTAGAGCCTTGCGTGACTCCGTCCAGTGATTAAGTTTCCATTTGAGAATATCTTCCCAAAAGTTAGCCGCGGCTCCGCTCAACGATGACGAAACTGAACTGTAAAAAGCAAATCAACAAAACTACATGTAATTAGAATAAACTAATTCTGACAATTTTTCATTTCTATCGACAGCGAGCAAAGAAGCTGCTCCAAAATAGGAAAGGCTATACTAAGATGTTTGGCCTTAAGCGTCGAGGTTCCTATGAAGAGGCTTTGGCTAAACGTCGTATGAACCGTTTAAACCATTGTTTTGTTGTGATTCGATATGTTATGTCACATAACTGCGTAATGATACTGCAAATCTAGTTGCTATGTTCTGCATTCAATCAATTAAAAGACACCAAACGGCAATGGCAGCAGTGGTTTGAGCAGCTCATAGCAACGACAGGAATAAGAATAGGCCTAATATAAAATAAATATAACTAGAGACCATAAATATTTGGCATAGCCTACCTTAAAGCTCCTCCGTAAAGTGTGGCCAGGAAAAGTCCCGCAAAACCGGGAGCGTCGGCGAACATTTTCACCACAAAATGAGATAACATCTGCAAATGTATCAAGGCATAAAAACATTAAGCTTTTGTCTAATAATTATTTTGCTCACTACCTTTAGCAATGCTTCAATGTCTACATGCAAGCCCTGCCTTAAAACCGTATAATTATGGTCATCTGAATTGTAAGCAAATAGCCTACTAGTGATAATATGTATATATTACTTTGGACATAATAGGATTATTTTGTTATTAGATGCAAAGCATGGCCGAACCTGATTAGTGTTTTTGATTTCTCCATTGGCCAGTGGGTCGCAGCCGATGGAAGCGTAGTATGAAACAACGGTGAGACCGACGAAACAGATGATGACGTTGAGAATGCAGATGGCTGGCAGGTTCAACGCAACGGTTCTGTGAACACATTCACCAAACGATAGAAACAATGATGATGACGGCGACAATTATGATATTTATTGACCGCAACAATGATTGTGGTAATGATGACTGTTGGGATAGTTGCCGTTCGAAAAATAATCCATTTAACTGAATAGACTAATAGTTATTTTCTAATAAGATATCTGAAAACCTGTATCTATAAATCAAAACGATTGTGTTATAATCGTTATAAGTTGCTATAATTATAGTCTAGTTGTTCGATCAAACTGAGACAGGTGCGAGAAACCAGCATTCAGATTATGGTTGGAGAGTGCAAAGAATTGAACAATTCGTTAATGCGCTTACAGTTTGGCTTGTGACAAAGTCTTTGTGGCCGAGTAGCGTTGAACAGCGGCCTGTTGGAAGCCGTAGATTTTGAACCATCCCATCGAAGCACCAATGACAAATCCCCAGACGGTATGTCGAACTGTGGGATCGGGACTCCAGCTGAAAAGAAGAAAAAACATCTACGACATGTGGACAATCACGGGTCGTCATGATTGGTGCGTTAGAATCAATGACGGAGTTCGGGTACTGACCTCAGCAATATGATTCCCAATTTCAAAATTTGCATAATGCCTGCTGACAGGCTACTGTCATGTTATTGCAGCGCATCTCTGTTAATTCACAGGAGTACAAATTAAAGTCCTCATAATATGCCATTTTTATTGTGCCAAAAACTCGTGATCTTGGCGCTTGATTTTGCATAAATTATGTGTAGGCCCCTATTATAATGTTACAAAGTACAAACAGTTACAATGTTACATGATACGTACCATTGCAGCAGCTACAATTAAATTGCATCACGTCAAGTCACGAAATGCCCATTTTAATTAAATAATAGATCAATAAAGTTAACTGTATGGAAGAATATCACTTTGGTAGAAGATGACTTACTCCACCCAGTCCAAACGACCCGTTTGCGAACAAAACCTGAAGACGTTGCCAAGTCCTCCCACAACTACCAGACCCTATCAACGCAAGCATCACAGGAATTTTAAGTCAGGGTTATGCAGAGAACGGAAGTTATGGTAAGAAAATAAAATGCAAAATAAGCCTATGATAGTATTGGTTTACCGTAGAAGAAAGGTAGGTTACCTGAAGATGAAGGTAAATGAATGTGCGGTAATGTGAGATGAGCTACGATTATAGTTGAAATAAATCAATTATTTAAGACAAAAATTCACGTTGTTTATTTAATGCACAGATGAACACGTTGCTGAATATTGTTCAGATACATCGTTCTGAAAAACGTTTAACTGAAGAATCCAACGCATAAGGTTACGCAAACAACAGGCATAACAAAATTACGTGATGGACCTACATGTATGCTGACAATAATATATAGGCCTATATAAGGCTATATATATACACCAAATAAGTATAATATCATATATTATATCATTAGTAGGGCCTATCTATAGCAGGTCTATGCACAATATACAAAATTAATGTCCTGCGCATAAATTCTGACCTTTATGAGAATAGCAAGAAGTCCGCCGAACATAACGACGCTCTGGAATACATCCGTCCAAATAACGGCTCTCATTCCGCCCTATATCGAAGAGCAATAAATAAATACGTTAAGAGATAGTAGACAGACCTAAATATGTTGACTTACGATACTCATTCCAAGAGCTGACGCTTTACAAACCTAGCATTGTGATCAGTTGGATAGATCATTGAAAATAGAAACAAAACCAGTCGCCAGTATCACAGGTAGCCTATATTAGTAACAATATACCTGTGATACTGACGACTGTTGCATGAAATGACCAATGCAGCAGTGCTTCATGCAACCTCTGAATGATGATATAATGTAAGCTTATTCATTATTTAAAAAAAACTTCAACGTCACATCGACTGTAAATTAAAATTATCGAGCTCGAATGTCTTTCACAGTTCAAACTAATCAGAGGCGCTCCCAGTGCGAAACACCCAGAGAAAAGAAAGTGATTTCGAGACAGCGGAAAGATGCACTTAGGGTAGGTCCTATCAGTGAATAAAGAAGAGCGTTCCAATGGAGAGAGAGCTCATCCCAAAGTATCGGACAAAATAAGGCAATAACTCGAGTTTAGGAAAACCAGTCCTTGCTCCAAAGCTATGCGTGACGCGAATCGAAAAAAACCAACATAGAATGACGTTGAGCT
This sequence comes from Lumbricus rubellus, assembly GCA_945859605.1. NCBI lineage: Eukaryota > Metazoa > Annelida > Clitellata > Crassiclitellata > Lumbricidae > Lumbricus > Lumbricus rubellus. The sequence continues at coordinate 47,745,936 of OX243815.1, read as the reverse complement.
TAATATTGTCTAATAACTATTAGTCGTCGTTTGTTCTGTATAATTATACCATTGTAGCCTATGTAAGTCTCCATTATTTTATTATTCAGCTGAATTTGGAAGTGATTGCTGGACAGGATACTCACCAAAGTCGTATATGTCACAGCTACAACAGCCATGACTGGAATCGAGAAGACGATTGGAAGACCCGTTGCTGAGACAAATGTGAACAGATAACGAAGTTTTTATATATAAAAATAATCGGCTATGTCGGGGAATTAACATATTAACAAATATACAAGAGTTATGCTAAATTATCCTGGTAAAATAGGCCTATAATTATATAGATCAAATAAAGGCTATGTATAGCCTATATAGGCTATATTCTTTAATCAAGTTCTAAAGAAAGACTCTATGCCGATGTAAACTCAATAATATCTCTACTTATACACTAGGTCCTAACTATAGTTTGGTACTGGTACTACTGGAAGAAGTCAGCATACCTGATTCCAAAGCTGCCGAAGGAGCATACATAGCCGTACCCATGTACAAAACCTACACAAAACCAGTCAAAAACAGGTTTATATGGAGCGCATACAGCTGCTTCGTTGTAGTCTGTTACAAGGCTACCATAGATACGCAAAAATGAAAATGGACTGAAACGTTGATATCAATTTACGAACTTAATTAAATTTGAATTTTAAATTTCAATTTAAAATTAAAAGCAGCAATATGAAACGGAAATATTACAGCTGAAATTGTAATCGTAATCTCCGAATTTCTAAAGCGCTACCCGAAAGCCAAGCGCTGGGAACCAGCCTATTCACGAGCGCTGCGTTGAGTCAAAAGAGTTGTCCGTAAGAGTAGTCTATGCCTATGGTGGTCCGGGGGGGGCGGAACAGCTACGAAGGTGGGCGTCATCTGGGTCATGAATTGGAAGATGGAGGATCAGATGAGACAGGGTAAAAGTTCTTGAAAAAGAGTGTATTAAGTTTCGAATAAAAAATCCGAGGTGTGATGGATAGAGGATCCTGAAAAAAGGGATTAGTAATTCATTCATTTCAAGAATTTATATAGCGCCCCTTCAAGAAGTAACTTACACTCAGTGATGATGGTGGAGGAAATGAAGAAGATCAGAATTCAGGAGGCAGATCATTCCAAAGGCGTAGTGTTGTGTTGGATGTGGCTCAGTTGGAGAACTTGAGATGACTTGTGACGGCATGAAGCAAGAACGCGATAGGTTAGAGGTGTTGTTAGATAAGGAGAGATGCGAATCAAACATTAGATCTACACCGAGATTGCGCACAGGAGCATCAGAAATAAAGGTAGGCCTACAAGAGATGAAAGAAGGTAAAAAAGGGACTGATACTAGAATTTTAAAAAATATTTAGAATCTCACCCCAGCAAAAATCGAAGTTCCTGATGCAAGAATCCTCACAGACTTCGACTTGAAACGACGTTCGAAATACTAGATACAAAAAATAGAATCTATTTTTTAAAACAATAGGATAAAATGCATTTACGCAGTAGCGTAGCCAAGAATTTATGAGGAAGGGTTGTTGTTATGGCCTATGGTTCGAAGAGCAGAGATGTCTGATAGAAGATGTAGAATGAGGAGGGCGAATGAGATCTCTGAGATATTTCAACCGAAACCATGTTTGGACTTGAGAACGAAAACATCACTTTGAACTGAATACATGCTGTAAGAGGAAGCTTGTGTAGTTCATTAACCATGTAGTCTACAAGGGGATGTGGGAGAATTGAGGGAGATGAACGGTCAATCTTGATGCATCTCTAAGGAAAGAAGGGGTTAGAGAGAGACGGGTCTTGGAAAGGCTTATACGAAGAGAATGGAGGCATAATTATCAGCAAAAGTCATGGCGAAAGGATGCATAGTTGGACATAATTTTATTTATCATACGAAGGCCACACTACCACGTCCCACATTACAGACCCCATGTGTGCTTAATAGTTAGGCCTAAGCTAGAATAAATAATCTTAGCCATAAAGTTTTTAATGGCATTTTTGTTTGCGCGATTCATTCAGTGAAGACCACTCGGTTCATAAGTCAGCAAGAGGAGCTTCTGCTGAACAACAACGTCATAAAGTCAGCGGCGTAACCCTCAGGCCTCAGGCCCACCTAGTGTCTCCACGCTGGTGAACTATGTCGACTTTGTTTTTCGAAGAAAGCCGCTGAAGATATCCGGCAACAGAACTGCTGCGTCATAATGTTGAATATCATAACGTATAATCACAGCTACGTTTTCTTTATTTTGTGGTATAATATTATGGAACACGGAAACCCATAGACCTACATGTACTTGGAGACACAACTGCAATATTGACTTGAGCGCACTCCTTGCAGCGCGTTAGGCACAGACTGTTGGGTGCAGTGGTGTAGTGGGTATGTTCGTTGCCTTGCAGCCGGAGGGTTGGAGGTTCGAGTCCGCCTCAACCCGCCGTGTAAAGAACTTTCGCAAGTCCTTCACTCGCAATTGCTCAACGCTTCGGCGTGAAACTCCGATGCAGTGTCCACGCTGTAGTCGGGAGCGATTCTGAGTGGAACCTTGAAGGGGAACTATAACAAGTGCATTATACCTTTATGCATGCATTCATACATACATACATGCATGCATACATTACATGTATATTATCTACCATAGTACAGCGATTCAAGGCCATCGCATGCCTGGGCTCGACGAGGCCGTAGTATTCTGTTTTTAGATACATATAATAATAATAATAATAATAATAATAATAATAATAAAAATAATAAAAATAATAATAATAATAATAATAATAATAATAATATTAATGACCTTGGGGATATGCCTACGTATTTGTCAAAATTGCAGAGGCTACTTGGCAATTCAGAGGCGCAATAACAACGACAATTCATTGCATATCCCAACGATAATAGTAATTACGCTGAATAATTGACGATGCATGCGAAGAACAATAATTATTTATACACCGTGAGGCATAAAAAAGGAAACCCCTAGAAAATTCGTTATAATTTTAACAATTTTCAAACAATGTCAATGAAATTCAAGAAAATTATAGCTAAGTAGCAAGCAATGTAACAAAATTAAAGTTTTTTCAATTTACTGCTCGCCTTTAGCTTCTACGCATGCGCGAAGTCGCTTGCGCCATTCACGCATCGCCGAGTCAATAATTCGCTGCATGGTCAAGATCGTTCCAAGCTTGCAGTCGCCTTTTGTTGCGTCGCTACACAGCCTGCCTAGTGCATTTCATCTGGTTCATGGACAAAAAGTTATTCACAGTTGCTTCTCGTAGCAATACCAAAATGTAGCAATTGGAACGCACACGTCCGACGTTTAGGAAATCTCTGATGGTGTCGGTCGGTGTTTCTTCTCTGGGGGCGCATGTCAATTCACTTTGTTGAACCGGGGGTAAAAATCAACGGCCAATACTAGGCATACAAAGACGTTTTATTCATGAAAGGCCTACCTGAAAATCGAGAACTCTCTTAATTTTACATTTTCCTGCAAGATGGTTTCCAGCGCACAGAGTTCGAGAAACGGTTGCACTTCTGACGAATGAAACTCCTGAATTCGTAATTCCTACACTATGGCCCCCTAACAGCCCAGCTATGAATCCCGTCGATTAATTATTAAATATGAGGATGCATGCAGGAGATGGTGTACAAAATAAAGTTCTTTATGTTGAAGATCTTTGTAAGCGAATAATGCAAGCTTGTAACGATCTTGACCATGCATGCATCGAATTTTTGACTCGGCGGTGCGTGAATGGCGCAAGCGACTTCGCGCATGCGTAGAAGCTGAAGGCGTGCAGTAAATTGTAAAAACTTTAATTTTGTAACATTGCTTGCTACTTAGCTATAATTTTCCTGAATTTCATTGACATTGTTTGAAAATTGTTGAAATAATAACGATTTTTCTAGGGGTTTCCTTTTTTATGCCTCACAGTGTAGATCTAACCTCGTTGACGCTGACTAGTTTCATCGGATAGAGCCACGGAACGGTCACCTGCATTGCCAACACAATGGCAATCGTGTATGCAACCATAATCATTATGAAAAATTGAGATCCGTAGCTGTACATCTCCGCCGTCGTCCCCAGGATCAGGATAGCCGATTGGAAGGAGACCAGAAGAGACAGAGCCGTAGGAAGGACCTTGAGCGAACGGTTTGCCATGATGAACTCGGATGTTGTCTTCTGTCTACCACCTGTTAGTGAGTGGTAGACACCGATCCCTACCGAGATGACGAGGAATGCCACCAGGATCAGATAGTCCGGCCAAGACAAGTAATCCATCCTTGCGTTTACTGGATTCAGAGAATTAAAAACAAACAATAACAATCACCAATGAAATAATTTAAAAAAATTAAACTTAGTAATGAAAAAATAACATAATAGATTATAATATATCGATTAATTTGCATGAATTGTTGGCCCGAGACATAGGCGTACGAGGCGGGGGTGCAGGGGGGGGGCAATTGCCCCCGAAATTTGGGCAAGTTTGGTGGCTTTTTCGGGCAAAAAGTCGCGGACGACTAAAAAAAAAAAAAAAAAAAAAAAAAAAGGTCGTCAAGTTTCGGGCAAATCTGGTTTTTCGGGCAAAAATAGTCGCGGACGACCAACTTTTTGGCCGGATAAATTTTTCGGGCAGAAGTTCAATCTTTGCCCCCCCACTTCTGAAACCTCCCGTACGCCTATGGCCCGAGATACTAGGCCCCTACTATAATAAATTATAATAATCTAAGATTTAATGCATTTGCAAAATATTTGGCTGGATGTTAGGTCTTCCATCTATAATTTTATGTTTAGGTCATTAAATAAAAAAACTATAAAAGCGCAAATTTACACAATTGTTTAACCCTGTAATGCCGGAGAGTATAGGATTTCCCATACCATTTATTACCATCTCGGCATTAAAGGGTTAATTTGCCAATCTCATTAGTAATCAAATCGAACCTCACATATGTTTCTCTAGCGCAATCGTTATAATCAATCGATGGTAACTTAAAGAGAGGTGCAAAACGTTTATGCTCCCTTGAGTTTGAAACGAAGTTTAAATATTCACTCATCCATGCCAAATATGTGCATTTATGTATGCCAGCCAATAATTTATTGCAAAAATGAAGAATAAAGACGTCGCATACTTAATACGAAGTCCTGTATGAGAGCATCTACTAGTTTGAGCGATTTAAACCATACTAATAGACACCGGCGGATATTCGCCTTCATATATTGGCGTTCATTCAATAAATGTTTTCAACCTAGATGCTGTTGGCGATACTCATAAGTGGATAAAATAGTGTTATTGTTTTATAGTTGGGGCTATTTCAATGAGTAAAAGATTGATTTTAACGACTTTTATCCCTTATTAAAAGGACGACACTTAAAACTCTACTATTGAAATATTTTGTGGACATAAGGCTGTTGAAATCTCTTAGACCTAGCGTCCCTCGGATGTCCTTGGGCATTATAGAAGCAACGCGCATCTTCAACAGCGGAAACAGCGGTAATGAAAGTCTACAAGTACCTTAACATTGAAGTTGTAAAAGTCTAGAGATAGGGACCCTGGCCATTGAATTCTAGTTCTAGATACTGAACTGGCTCTTAAGATAACGAATATCTTCAAAACTATTGCTGCTGACTCAGAGTACAAACTGCATTGATATTATAGACTCCTTGATATTTCTGCATGTTTTGATATGTATAAGCTAAATATTTTGTATTATAGTATTCAAAGTCTTGCAATATTCGCTAGCGATCAATGTATCAAAGTGCTTGTCTGCTATTATCTCTGCTAATCGTACTCGGTGAGAATTTCCTCCACGATGTCCCACACGGTTCTGTGCCAGGACTCTGCTGTTTGACTTCCGTGCATCGCTGAATGAATGAATGAATCAATCAATCAATTAATGAATCATTCAATAAGGTATCAACTCAGATACGTTCCCGCCCCAGTCCCGGTTGAGATCAGTTGAGATCCAGCGCCACAGGTGACAGAAATTTCCACCTCTACTTTCATGATAACAGTCCTGCCTTCATTCCAGCTTCCATTCATGAAATATCCTTTTTATCGTTGCAACATCTGCTTGGGCAAGTATTAATTTAATCAACCCGGAGAGGAGAGGTATTGTATACAAATATAGCAAGTTATCCGGTATAAGCTAATACTGAAACGATAGGCTAAATTGCCGGTACACTTAGATAAAAAGAAAAATGGAAGAGGCATTTAATTTTTCGTTACTGTTTATGAAGCAGACATTCAGGCCTAGTCAGAAGGAAATTATTGTTATGGGGCCTACGATTTGCCAAAGATAAAAGTTAACGAATACCTTAATTCTAATCTATAGGGCCTACTTCAAACCTGAAAACTTAAGCAGCTCATTGACACCAGATGGACATTTCGTCTAGTTATAGGCTACTAGGACTCTGCATAAGCCTACTGACCAAGCAATGCGTTGGTACTGAACACAGGCACTTTTCTGGTTCTTCCTGCACATAAATTTATGAAACATCGTTCTGATATGGACACACACACATTACACACACACACCACTTTGGCAGCTTTTTTGCAAACCATATTGTTATGTAATTTCCGAACAAAGAAGACAAGTTTCTGATAATTCCATTACTATTCTGCATGGGTGGAATTTGGTCTCAGCTCTTGGGGGGGGGGCTAAATCATAAATCGCCCCTCGTGGGTTTGGGTATACGACTGAGCGGCAGAAGGACAATCGCCAAAACGCGAAGCGCCGAGAGGAGGATGTGCAAAGTTTCGCTAAACAATAATTAAATAGCTTAACAGTGACGACTATAGGCCTACCAATTTTTGTCTATGATGTCATAAAAGTCTTTAACCTGCTGGAATTACAATGTTCCGCGGATCTCTATCTCAAGTCAACTTCAAGACAGCAGGTAGGCTATGCCGTTGATAACACTGGAATCAAAATGATGTATTTAGACACACGAAAATCGCTTATAACCGACGCTATAATTGCCGCGTGGGCCACGATAACTCGCTTATTAAGTGCTGCAATATGCCAAGCAAATTTTTCTCCATGGTAACGGCCTTTGTTGTCATAAACCCTGGTCAAATCGGGTCCATCCATCATTCGATCATCAAAAAATTGCTGATTAAGTGCTGTAATATGCCAAGCAAATTTCTGTCCAGGGTAACGGCCTCTGTTGTCATAGACCAGTGTTTCTTAACCAATGTTTGGCCGAACCCTGGGGTTCGATGAGCCAGTGCCAGAGGTTCGGCAGAGGTCCTCTGAAATATATACATATTCAAGGTCAGTGAGTGTGAGTGAAAAATTATTTGCCATTTTATTTTTATTTTTCGACTGTTATTTAACAACAAAGAACCCATTAAGATGCAATTAGGAGGGTTGGTACGGTTAGTTAATTGTTAGTAGTTCATGTACTGAATGTATTAATCTTGTATACACATTTTGGTACAATATTTTCTCTTTTTGTTCCCATTAGTCAAAAAAGTATTGTTCAAATTTTAGGGGCTCGGTGAGTGGTCATGGATTTCTCTTGGGGTTCGGCTCCCTTGAAAAGGTTAAGAACCACTGTCATAGACCCTGGTCAATTCGGATCCATCCATCACTTGATCATCAAAAAATTCTTATTAAGTGCTGTAATATGCCAAGCAAATTTCTGTCCAGGGTAACGGCCTCTGTTGTCATAGACCCTGGTCAAATCGGGTCCATCCATCATTCGATCATCAAAAAGTTGCTGATTAAGTACTGTAATATGCCAAGCAAATTTCTGTCCAGGGTAACGGCCTCTGTTGTCATAGACCCTGGTCAAATCGGATTCATCCATCACTCGATCACTCAATAATCTTATTAAGAAACTACATAGAATTTTCTGAAGGTGCTGTTATCCTTTTACAATAAAGTATGGACAACAGGTTACCTGATGTCCATACTTTATTGTTACAGGTATAATACCAAGGGAATGGAATCATGCAATAATTTTGCCTATTCTTAAGCATATTAAATATACTGCAGCTCCTGAACCACAATTTACCAGTTAAAAGGCTATGGGTTACTAGCCTACTATAATAGCTGTACGACTCTTTTTTATAGCGGTAGTCGGTAGAATAGCATGGCCGCTTACCGCGGTTAGAAGACGACTAATATAGCAGGGTGCGTGTGTGTATTTGCGACGCCCTCCTCCTTTATCCAAGTTTTGGACTGGCACTACCAGAATGCAACCAGCGGCGGAGTTAATTATAGCAGTAAAAGCCTAGCGCTTTTAAGGTATGCTAAAGAGATACCTTTTGACAAAGTCGAAGTTTTCGTATTGATAAATGAAAATACACTCTGTCGTAAATGTTTCTGCGGTAGCCCGCCATACATAATAGGCCTACGTCTGATTAATATTATTAATTATCAAATAAGCGACGGCTTAAAAATTGAAATTTAGATTACTAAATAAACATGGATTGATGCTCAAGCGTCTGATGCAGCTATTTCCGGCTTGCAAGTGTGAGTAGCCTAAGTAGGCTACTGAAACCATGATAACCGACAGGGCTTTTTTAACGTGCAGTTGTACACAAAATGTGCAGTTCTAAATGAATTTGTGCTGTTGTAGACAGGGTGAGAATTGCCGGGGGTTGGGGGTTCAACCTCGCAGTCATTTTTAGAGCCCCATGTTAAAGTATGTTTTTCATACCCCAATTTCAAGTTTACCATAGGCCAACCCCCCCAGTTATTTTTCCACAATTCTCATAAAGGTTGTAGAAGCACCTTTGCTCAGTTAAAACTAGCCGAAAAGGTCATTGTCCGCCGATTGAAAGTAACTTACCACGGAGGATGGGAAAGGAAAGAGGGGGTTGTGCAGTTCTAAAAACCCTGATAACCGATCTCTGTAGTAAAGTAAGTAGGCCCTACATTATTTATTCACCTCAAATTGACATAGCCTACTGAGTTCTATTATTGAAGTAGTTTGAGAGCCAGGAGTTACTACCTCGAAAACCGCAATAATTCAAATTTTTTAGCCAGGATTTGAAGACTGGTGAGCCTTCGAGAGATCAAAGAAAATACCCTAAGAGAATTTATTATATATTGAATCCACGGAGAAAGTATGGTTTGCTCAAAATGACAGCTTATGACTGAAGATGGCCTAGGCCTAGAACCTATGCATATCCAAAATATTGCTGGATCTGAAGATATATCGTTTTATAACAACTCAAATATGTGGTTCAAGATCATCTTTTTAATTATTATTATAGGCCTAGACTAATACATGAAATTAATGTGGTTTCAGCTTTTTTAGTACAAAATAATAGGCCTAAATAGCTATTGCTGAAACGCAAGGCGCGCGTAGACAAAACCATCGCATAGCCTATTTCAATATTTCAAAGATAGATATTTCAGGGATAGCTTTAATATTCAAATAGTTGCTGTTATATTATTTTTACTCAGAACAATATGGTTTCTTTATCCGCCCCTGATTGCTTAGAGACTTTGGTCGACTTTCCGCTCTTTCTTGCAGTTATCTTCAACTCGCATTTCAACCTATATTCAGGAAAAAATCAGAGTCTATACATCATGAATATTATTTTAATAAGTAAGTAAGAAAGCAAGAATAATCTTTAATAGACCACCAGCAAACGCACCGTAGTCTAATAACCGCTTTGGGAATAGGTAGGCTATGATAGTGTTGATTATTTTCGGATCGTGTAGACCTGCATTCACCACAATCACTTCTCTAGCAGTAGCAGGCATAATATGCCATATATATTATAATGAATGTTTCATTTCAGTTGACAAAAAATGAAATACAACTCAAATGGCACAAAAATTAGGCTAAACAACAAATTGGTCAACAGCTAAAACACAGAGATAATATCCATTGCCTAAAGCCGCTAAAGGTGTGCTATAATGTGTGCTCCTTCCTCAAACTTGTATCCCTGATTATGCCAAACTTAGAGTAGTTAGCCTATAATAGTAGCCTACCAGCCAATTTGTTTCCTTTGCGCAGAAATTCATAGACCGGTCTACAACGATATTTTGCATTTTCTACTTAGAATCATAGGCCTACTTCGTGCTTATTTGTAATGATACCAACCGCATTGTAGTTAACATCAGAATATTTCTCCGGCGGTGAATCTGAATTTCTGCTGTTCCTGCAGCTAAATATCTGTCTGAAACTTATAAGAAGACTATCATCCACTTTCTCTTCTGTCGACTTGTCTCCTGCAAAAATACAGCAGTGCAAATTTATAACAATTACAATGCTACTAGCCTACTAACAACAGCAACAATGATAAAAATGTAAATAATAATTATAGCAATGATAATGATAATAATAACATCGACAACAATAAATAAATAAATAAAACAATATCAATGCTAATAATATGCAAATTAAGAATGGACTACAGTACTACTGTTACTATTAAATTATAACTTTTAGGTTTAAGACGGGGTGTAGCAAGTGCCGATCGCGGCTGCTACTGCTACCCATAACAGTGATCCTAGGAGTCGCTTTTAAAACCACTTTAAGATAAGTCTCTCGCTGTCCAGAGAGACTGTCAAGTTCAGTTCCAAGATTCTCATTCAGATCTTACTGAGCAGAAAAGATGCGATGGATCCAACAATGATCGTCACAGACATCCACAGAAAACTGTACCAAACGTACGATATGGAATAGAATTTGTCCAATCCGTGATATTCCACCTACAAACAAAATATGTGTTATGGTTATAATTATAAACTTTAGTCCTGCAAGCAAAAGAAATGGAAGAATAAGCGCACCTAAGCAAGTCTTCAGAGAGTAGGCCTACCTTGCTACTGATGCCAAAGATATCTTTAGAAACAAATTGTTGATAATTCATACTCCAGTAGATGCAGTGCTTAAAGTATGAAAAAAGAAGTGCCTGGACGCTACTCGCCTTTTCAGGTGCGCTGGCCAAATAAGTGCCAGGACGGCATAGAGATTTGAAAACAAGTGCCTGAACGCCGTCCATGACCGTCCTGCTATAGGATACATTAAGCCTTGAGTAGATGAATTGTCGAAGTAGGTCATAGGATCGACCATAGGTGGAAACCTTCAAGACCCTCCAAACAGTTGAAGATTATCATTCTAGATATTACGGTTAGCTGCCTACTGCTTAATCATCTTTTCTACCTACTTGAAGCTAAGGGAACTGGGTTCCCTGGCAGCGGATTGATTATTCATCCTTTACGGATAACCCCTTTACAACGATAAATGTGCTTGACATAAATTTTGACAATGTGGCTATTAAATTTTATGATTAATAAAGAACTGAATGAATAATGTACTGGTGGAATATGCTGACGTCACCTCTGTTGTTTGATTTGTCGGAGGACGGAAGAACGTCATCGTTTCATTAATCGGAGATTCGTCGAAGAAGTGGAATGTGGAGCTGGAGTTGGTTTCGTTATGGTTTGAGAAGGTGAGATTGCTCATACATCCATCGATGCTGAGAGGTGGAAGAGCTAATTGCCTTCTCTTTAGCGTATAAGATCCGATGACCAACCAAAAGCTGCCGACGATGCTTGTAATTCCTCCAACTAATGCTCCCTGCACAATAAGCACAACATGCCATAACTGTATGTTACATAAACATTCATTTGACGCGATGTGATTTGACGTCATTATTTAAAGGTCTCAAAATCAACCTTAATTTATAATTTTGATTCATAATTAATTAATTCAGGAATTTAAAGTCTAAATTGAAAACATATAACACTTAGCCTTAAATTATAAAAATTGAAAGTAGAATTTGAATTTAAATTCTGCTGTTTCAGTAGCCTAAACTTCGTATATCGCCATCGATATTTAATTTACTCAAGAGCGGCGGCACAGAATTAGAGAAGAGTTGGAAGACATCGATCAAACCTTCCAGTTGGCGTGTCTGTTGAATCCAGCGAGAAGAAAAAGTCCGATGAAAGGTCCATTTACTCCACTAATGAGCGCAACGGCTACCTAAACGGACAAAAATTAATGGACAATCAAACGTGACGCATACATTGTAGGCCTACATGTAGTAGGCTTTTCGGATCTTCTCTATACATGTAAGTAGCCTATTATTTTGTTTCTCGGTAAAATAATGTGCAGGTTATTTTGTGATCCAAAACGGTTTTCCATATTAGCTTCAAATCGGAAAGATTTTTGATAAAAACACGCTCTGCTCAAAGGCAACATTTATTCATACTCACTGTATGCTACACATGCTGACTACAAATAAATTGTATTGCATTTCGTTTAAACATTTATATAGCGGCTCTCACAGAATGAGTATTCAAAAGCTGTCTCAGCACAAAAGACTCCGGAGGAAAATAAATGCTCATAATAAAGAACGAGAGACTGCAGCTTAGGAAAAACGAGTAGCCTAAGCGGAGTAACTAGCTTAGCCCGTATAGTGCGAGAGGAAGGCCGTTCCAAACGGAGGATCAACCACAGCAAACGCCAGAATGATGTTGGGCAAGAGCAGTCCTAGTCCTGGGAACAAAAATATCAAAACGACCTGCAGAACGCATTGAGCTGCTTATGATACCTACGAAGCTTACAAAACAATTAAGGAAAAACCGATAAGAATGACGATAATGATTAGAACGATGACGAAGATAATGTTCCCGTTCCAACGGTAATGTTCGTGCACCTACCTGAGTAATGGGACCAGGAACAACTGATGTCAAGAAAGCCACTCCAGTTGCGACAAGGCCAAACAAAACCACTACAATTGGTAACTAAATATTAGCTACTAAGCTTAGTAAGCTACTGCAGGATAGGCAAAATAACGGTGACAAATTAGCATAGGCCTAGGTCGCGGCAGGTCATTTGACCGGCCAATATTTACTCCTGCCCTGTCTTATTACCCGCCAAAATTATAGGCTATGCGATTTTTCGGCTAAAAATAAAAACCGGAAAAACATTTTAAAACTATGATGCCATCGAATAGGTAGGTAGGCTTATTACTACTGAAGACAGAAAACAACATTTGATAGCCACGGCCTTTGAATTGCGGACGAGGTGAGTTATGATTGATTGATAGACGAGATCAACTACAGACCTAGGATTCGGTTGAGTAGAGCTTTGCGTGACTCGGTCCAGTGATTCAGTTTCCATTGGAGAATATCTTCCCAACAGTTAGCGGCAGCTCCACTCAACGACGATGAAATTGAACTGTCAAAAAGAAATTAACCAAAGTAGAATTGTGACGACGGAGTCGAAACCCGTCATATGTCAAAAATAGTAACATGTGACGGGTTCTGAATCTCTGTGTCACAATTGTGTTCATTGTGTTTTATTGGATAGCAATCCTCATTTCCAATTGTCACAGCGAGCAGGAATGGCAAAGTGGATTAACTCTTTCGCCGCACGCGTCGTTGATAGACGATTGCAGTGGTTTTAACCAAACGTGTTCTGAAATATTGGCGCAGTGTAGCCATAGGCGTACGGGAGATCTCAGCAGTGGGGGGGTTAAAGATTTTACTTCTGCCCGAAAAAATAAATTTCGTGGTGGGAAATACTATTTTTCCCAGACAAAAAAATTTAAAAATATGTCGTGAAAAATACATTTTTTGGGTATTTTCCCGGATCTGCTTG
>OX243815.1:47722368-47727368 GCA_945859605.1 Lumbricus rubellus | reverse complement strand
CGTAGCCTATCCGGAGGCCTTTGTTCTGTATTATCATCAAAATAGATTTTAAAAAATAAACATAGGCCGCCCTACAGCAATAATAATATGGTTCACTTGACTTTTTATTGTGTGTGTTCGGATTTGAATTTTAAATTGTGTGAGACTTGCGGTGTGTTGTTCCATAAGAGAGAATCCTGTAAATAGAAAACTTTCTGGTAACTTTCTGACGCTTGGGCTCGAAATCCGTCGTATGTCGCTTCCTAGATATTGCGCTAGATGCCGAAATAGGCGACAAGGGTCAAGAATGCAGTTTATTCTTCAGTTCAGCATATGACTGTGAATTCCCCCTAATTTGCAAAGTAGTGAACCGATTTTGATGCCGTTTGCGTTATCTGATTCAGAATATATGCCTCTAATGCCCAGAACAATTGCAGAATAATAACTTAGTGGGTTCAGTAGACTTGGATTGCACAAATATTAGTAACTTTTTGTTTGGTTTTTTCACTGTAAACTAATGAAAGAATCAAACGAGCATAACTTCAGTTAAAAAAAGATATTTTCATTCTGTTAAAAGCATTTTAGAGCTTGTTCATTGTAGCATTTGACTAAATCAAATGGTCAAAAACCGACATGTGACGGGGTTTGAGCCCCTCTGTCACGTATTCGTTTTTGTAAAGATGAGTGTGACAGTGCTGCAGTGCATAGGTCCTAGGCCTACTCTGTCATTTCTAATGCATTTAATGGATACGTTTGGTATGAAATAGGATACGAATGCAGGTGAAAGAAGATTGTTGTAATATTTGTACAAGCATAATAGTTTTGATGAATTTTATGTATGATATTTTTAGGAAGTTGTCAAAGCAAACATCACGGTCATGAACTATGGATCAGAGTCAGGTAGGGAACAGATAGCAGGCCTACTGTTAAGGTTACGCTATAAAAAATTGAAACACGGCTGTGTTTTATACGTTGACCGTTGAAGAAAGGTATACGCATAATTTAGGGTCAAGGTAAATGAAGGTAAGGTCATTACGTGATATAGGCTATGGTGAATTTGGAATAATGTATTGCGAATCAGTAAGATAGGCTACATCGTTCTGGCAGGTGAAAAACCGTATAATTTTTATATATATAAATATAATATACACTGTGTCCGGAAAAAAACATCCAATTTTGTAAATATGAAAATAAATAGTAAATATTCACCGATTTTTACAATTCAAACACCATTTTAATCCTGACATATTTGTCTAAAATTGCTGAAAATATAAAAGTTCCAGTCCAAATAATGACGTCATAATGACGTCATTTGCACAAAAAGTCAAATTTAAGAGATAAATGCGCAAAATCATCCACAATTTCAATATTTTATCATGTAATTTATCAATAATAAATGTAAGTTTAATTTTATTTTTATATCTGAATTATGTCAGACTGCAATTTGTGGTCAAAGAGTACACCTTTGGCTTCAACATAAGCGTCAAAAGGGTCGCGCTAATACCCAACAGCAGCATCGATAACCAGCTTATCAAAACCTCCGAGGCGTTAACAATTCGCTTACGGAGTTCTTCAATGTCTCTTATCCTTGTCTTGTAGCCTGCACCTTCTCCTCCATCAATCTCCAACTCTTATTATACATCAGTGGGATTTAAGCGGGCGGCCGTTTTGCGGCCAAAGATTAAGATGAATGAATCCCGAGTCTTTTTAGTCAACAGATCAACAGATTCACGAACTCAGTGAGCTGAAGCGCTATTTTGTTGAAATGTGTAGGCTATTGTTCCGAATATTCCCGGATATCAGGCACCATTTTTTATAGAGCAGACAATCCCTCTAATAAGCTGCATTTATTTTCACTTCTGGTTCTATTAAATGGATTTCCGTTTTACCAAAAGCCAATAATACCAACCGAACCATGCATGAATGGCCGGCTATATGCATTTTAATGCAACTGACGTCATCATGACGTCATTATTTGGACTGGAACTTTTATATTTTCACAATTGTTAGCGAAATATGTCAGGATTAAAATGGTGTTTGAATTGTAAAAATCGGTGAATATTTACTATTTATTTTCATATTTACAAAATTGGATGTTTTTTTCCGGACACAGTGTATATAATAGAGAGAGAGTCTATATATTTGTTGTATAGCCCCTACTTATCTGTAGGTTACTAATTATCTTTAGATGTTCTGCGAAGTCTGACCTTAATGAGAATCGCAAGTAGTCCACCAAACATAATGACACTTTGGAAAACATCCGTCCAGATAACGGCTCTCATTCCACCCTGTATAACGTCGTAAAGTAACTAATGAAACATTGTAATCGTAAAAGTTTAACATAATTTACTTATTCTCTCTTCTAGTCTGAAGGGGAGAGCATTTGGCTTTCCAAATTCCAAGCCTGAAACGTGACTAGTTAAATAGGCTATCTATGGCACGCCTATTATAGTACGTATTATATTCAAAGCCAAACTTCCGTGTCGCATAATATTATGTTGCAAGTTTCAAATATCGTGTTCGAATGTGTGCAAGCCTCAGTGTGAAACCTAGATCGAATAGCATCATATGAATGTACATTAATTTATAAAGCGCCTCTGGCAGAGCACACCGATCAGATGCACTGTCTTCCAGAGCGAAAACCCAAGAGAAAAGAACGAAAGTTTTCATCTATAGCGTAAGCTTGATGCTTACGTTACCAGTCAATAACGAAAAACGTGTCAATGGAGAGAAAAACGCCGGAGAAGTGAAGGCAAAAACTCGATGCCAAAGCAGTCCTTGCTCCAAGGCTATGCTTGACGTGGATTGAATAAAAAGTTAGAATGAGGTTGAGGTTAATATGCCTAATTGTAATTATGTCGTAATTTGTTCTGATATATCTGTATTTAAGTCTCCTTTTATTATTAGCAGAATGTTAAAGTGATCGCCTGAGAAGATACTGGTACTTACCCAAGGCCGTAGCTATGGGGGTGTTTGGGGTGTTTGAACACCCCCGAAATGGGAAATGTAAAAAAGTAATATAATGCATTTAGCAGCACTTGATGTAAAAACCATGAAATAAAGCCGTGAAAACACCCCTCGAAATTAAAAATGTACAAAATAATAGAATGCATTCACTAGCACATGATGAACAAAACCTGAAATTAGGCGAAAAATGGTAAGAAAGCCGTTTCCGATTACTAAAAAAGGTCGTCAGAAATAACTATTAGCTTTGCTAGCCTTGTACTTACCAGGGCCGTATATGCCACAGCTACAACAGCCATGACTGGAATCGAGAAGACGATTGGAAGACCAGTTGCTGAGATAAAATAATATGAACAGATAACGAGGATTATAATTGATATAAACCTTCAGCTGTGTACAGGAAAATTCAAATATATTATTAACAAATTAAACTCACACGAAATAAATGTTGGTGTATTTTAAGAAATATCTAAAGAGTTATGGGTTGTGATAATACTTATTAATTTCTAAAAAGCTATTAGTGGATATGGTGTTGGCCTGTTAGGTGATACCGTAAGACACGATCTATCCTAGTCTAAGGCACTCCCCTAGAACATTAGCCTACCCCTGCAGCATGCCATTACCACCGCAACACATTACCCTCTGGCATTACCCCTCCGGCATTCAATAGGCCTATACGATAGGTTCTACATTTTGTTTATGAATTTCTGCATGTTTACATTTTGTGCCAGTTTTGAGCACAAATTTAAAAGATTAAGCTTAGCTGCCATTAATTAATAAATAAATATTTAATTAATTGCTGTTAGTTACTGAGTTTTAATTTTTTTTGTATGCGCACTTGTTACAGCGCCTCTTCCAGCTCTCAACCGCTACTCAGAGCCGCTCCCGACTACAGCGCGGACACTGCACCGGAGTTTCACGCCGAAGCACATTCATGAGCAATTGCGAGTGAAGGACTTGCCCACGGTCCCTACGCGGCGCCTTGAGGTGGATTCGAACCTCGAACCTTCCGGCTTCAAGGCAACGACGCCACCACTACACCACCGCGCCCCATGTCTGTAGCCTATGTAGCCTATATTGACACTTCAAGCCAGTAGGCCGCAAATTTTTGAGGTTATTTAGGTATAGAATCGCACACAAGATCTAAGTCTGAATATATCTGATATTAGCGATTATTATTAGGCCTATTAAATAAGTCGTAGGCCTAAACAAATCTATAACGTGCGCATGGTCACACCGAAATGCAGATCTGAGGTGCAGACAAACTATACCTGATTCTAAAGCTGCCGAAGGAGCATACATAGCCATACCCATGTACATAATCTGCAAAAACAGTCAAAACATGTCTATATGGAAAGCTGGCTTGGTCAATGGTCATAGACTAGTCTATTCCAAAGTTGCGCAAAATTTAAATTGAATTGAAAAATTGAAACCAGTTTACGAACTTAATGGATTCGGCTTTGAAATTAATAGCAGCAATGCAGAAGGAAAATCTTACAGCTGAAAATAGGTAGAGTAGGCCTAACTGATTTTATTTGGAAATGACTTCTGCAAAAATTAAAGTATTATTTCAAATCCCTCACTCCTGCAACGATCGACGTCACGGATGCAAGAATCCTCACAGACTTCGACTTGAAACGACGTTCGAAATACTAGAAGAAAAACAGAACCGTTTTTGAAACACTAAGATAAGATCATTCATGCGTTCATCGCAAAACTTCTGCATTAAAAAAAATTCCATTTTCTGTTTATATCTCTAACCTCACCATCTTGACTTACATTTTACGTTCAGGGGTTATCCAGGTTAGCGGGACCTGCCCCTTTCTGGATGACCCTTTCTGAGTGTTCACCGTTCATACAATCAAGGTGTCCTACGAACATTAATTTTTATTCATGTGTAGCCTAGTATTTTTCTTTGCAGTATACCTTGGTTTTGTTTGTTTGTCTCTTGTTCATTTTCAGAATAAACTGATTTGATTTTGATTTGATTTGATTGCATTACGGTACTTTTAAGCACTTTCAACAACACCGATGTTTGAGCAAAACATTGCAAGCAT
>OX243815.1:47602368-47717368 GCA_945859605.1 Lumbricus rubellus | reverse complement strand
CCTGGCAACTATACAAAGCTCGCAAAGGATCGCTGGATCATCTCCAGTTCCGCCGTCGTGTAGTAACCGCTCTACTGAAGACCAATGCCAAATCATCAAAGGGTGCAGGTAGACCGTCACAGACTGAACATGTCGACTCCATATATGATCGATTAGACCATCTCATGGAGCCGCAGGAGAAACAAACAAGATGTCGACACCGTCATCAAAAGTGCACCACTCGATGCAGCAAGTGCAACATTGGTTTGCACGTGAAGTGTTTCATTGACTGTCACAAGAAATAAACCAAGTCTAGAGTAATTCTAGGCAGAAGTCAAAAAGTCATAATAGTGTCATTTTATCATTTGTGAGGAAAATAGATCTACATTATTGCTGTAAACAAAAATCTATGATCATATTCACATTTGGAAATTTCATGTGTTGTATGTTCCCAGCGTCCTACATGTAGGACGGTAGATTTCTAAGTATAGGCTACCTATGTACAGCAAACATGAAAATACATTTTCCGCCTCTATTTTGTATTTATTTCTATCAGATTATTCACAGTAATGCCTAAAACTATGAAAAAATATACCGTGGGAACATCTGGGTTAAAAAGCAGCATTTTTAGTCACAGTCGAAAGATGAAAGAGCGAAATCCCGTAGGCGCAGGACGAGCGCGCATAGTAATGTGTCTGATTCATGGGCGGAGACCTAGGGGGGACAGGGGGACGGTCCCCCCAATGAATGTAGGCTAGTGGAGGGACGGTCCATGTATTCGTCCCCCCCCCCCAATCGTCAAGAGTCAGTGCATGGACACTTGATGAACGCACTGCAGGCGACTGACGACGTTACAATGTTAGAAGAAGAGATTTTTGAACAAATTACTAAAAAAACCTGTTCAACGCAATAAGAGCGATGCCATAACAGAACCGGGATACATCGTCCCTTTTTGAAAACACCTTGCTTGGACACCCTGAAATTCTTTCCTCATAAGGCTATATAAATGTAGTAAACTTACAGAATTCAAATAATTTGTTTTCACCCATCAAATTATTAGAAAACATTGAACAAAATCTTCGAACAAACCTCTCGATCTAATCATTACTTGAGTTTAAATTCAACTTAACCAGTGTAGATTCGACAAGATAAGATCGGTTTAATTTAGATCAGCAATTCAATCACAACCAATTAATATTAGGCTATAATCATTGAAACCATCTAATTTTCGATTCGCTCACTAAATTCTATCAAATCCTTCCCTTCTTGTTCGTCGCCCACAAGGCTGTAGTCAGGATTTCATTTCGGGGGTGTTTCTTCGGCGCAGAATTTCTAACGAACATGTTGTAGTTGCCTAAATTTCTGAAAACACCTTTTTTAGATTTCACAATTTCTGGAGACACCTTTTCACCTTTTTTAGTCGTCAAGATTTTTATACACCTTGTTTCAGTCGCAAAAATTTTAGGAATTTTTTAATTATCAGCATTTATAAAGACACCTTTTTAGTCATCAATATTTCTGAATAAACTTTTTTTTATGTCTGTAAAAATTACTAAAAAAACTCTTTTTAGTTGTCACAATTTCTGGAGACACCTTTTTTAGTCGTCCAAATTTCTATATACCTTGTTTTATTTATTACTAAAAAACTCTTTTTAGTTATCACAATTTCTGGAGACACCTTTTTTTAGTCGTCCAAATTTCTATATACCTTGTTTTATTCGTCCAAATTTCTGAAGACACCTTTTTTAGTCGTCAAAATTTCTATACACCTTGTTTTAGTCGTCAAAGTTTCTTGACTTTTTTAACTATCAACATTTCTAAAGACACCTTTTTAGTCATAAAAAGTTCTGAATAAACCATTTTTAGGCCTGTCAAAATTTCCGAAGACACCTTTTTTAGTCGTAAAAATTCCTTTTTTTAGTCGTCACAGTGTTTTCGATCGGTCGTCCCCCCCCCCAAAGTTCGGACCAGGTCTCCGCCTATGGTCTGATTCCTCGACTTTGCTCCTCCGCGACGTGTAAGCAAATCCACCATGAAAGAGAACCGTATGAAACGAAACGCCTACCTATGTCTGGGTTGGGATTGGCATCTGAAGGCCTATATAGCTGTTGCAATAATAATTTTGAAACAGGACATTCCAAAACACTTGTTACAGTCGGTCGGTGTGACGTCTGAAAACGAATGAGAGATTATCTCGATTAATGGAACTTTCTGTAACACAGATTCGCTGATTTCATTGAAAAATATCAGTTTTCAAGGTCAAATAAATTCAGAGTTTAAAAACAAATCATCTGTGAATAGCTACAGTTACTGTACATTACTGGTATCACATGGTGACCAGTAGTTAGAACTAGGCTACAATCAGAGACCAGCAACGGGAACGTTCGTAGCGGTGAGTTACAGCAAGACAACGATGCACATCAATCTATACGTCTGTCTATGGCATTCACAACTAATTAGCCTACATAATTATAGCTTACACATGGAATAAGGCAAGATATTTAGCCATATTGAATATCCTACACTAGAGATTCACAGAAGTGAATCTCTGGCTTATTTAATTTCTTATCGTCATACTCTATCCTCTTGAAATTATTGCTATCACCAGGATTCTACATTCTGGGCATGAAGTAATTCGGTAAGAGAAAAATTTATATTTAATTAAAAATCACCAATTTCATAATTCATGTCGAAAATTAACCTCGCGTTTTCTTAGGAATGTTACGAGCATGTGAGACGAGGATAAGAATTGGCAAGTAGGGCGTGAATATGAAGAAGTAAAACTTTAGAGTGAAGAGTAGGCCTAGTCCTATCTCCAAATTTGTACCAAACAGCATTGATGTTCATCTTTTTGTACCCGTTATAATTATGATATCCAGAGGGTTTGATAAACTACTGTGAACAACGCCAAAAATAATAATAATAATAATAATAATAATAATAATAATAATAATAATAATAATAATAATAATGACATAAATTATAGTAATAATAATTAATGATACTAGGCTTAGCAAAACCACCGCCGCTACTAGGCTACTACAGTAACTGCTAGGCCTACTATTGACTTTTAGTACATGCAGGCTACATAATAGATTTCTAAAGACTAATACCGCTTGTATAGGGCACAGGAATACTGCAGGTTGAGTGTTTTACTACGGGCCTAATCGTATATGCGCAGAATCCTTGAATATTAATTGTTTCATGATTGCTATATTAATTCTACAACAGCTCTGCAGATCATTGACTCCGATTAAGCTCGTGCACGTGATCATTAAAGGGAGGATGCTCAGGCAGCCCACAAGGCTGAAAATCGATAGCGATACGGTTCAAATTTCTGTTTACAAATCCCTTCAAGGGCGAAGTAGTACATTAACCCTGTACAATGTATAGGCATATTATTATAGCCTACAGCTGGTACTCGCAGCCCATTATGGGTAACATGCATAAGATCGTCATCAGGCCATAGGCCTATTTCGATGAAATTTTTTCGTCCCTGTGTTAATACCGGATTAGTTGCCTGATGCTCTTCAACAATAAAAGCCCCATTCGGTTCATTCCAATATTATTAACGTGCCTCGTTACTATTTTTTTTACAGTTGTTTGAGTCGACTCGTGTTGATAAAGCAATTGAATGTGTGACAATCGGTTTCAAGCAGTTTAACATTTTTGCCAGGTTGATTAAGGTATTGTAGAGACTAAATATGTTAGAATAAACGTCGAAAATTCAGAAATTCCTCGATAGCTCTAAACATTTTGCCTCTCATGTCATTCTCAATAATGTAGGCCTAGACCTAGAATTCTATATAGGCCTAGTCAAAATTGCTTCCGGCAATAATCTGTAAAATCGTCTTAAGACCAGGGTCGGATTAAGGCATGTTCAACATGTTCGGCCGACAAGGGCCCTGCACTTTAGGAGGTCCCCACAAACGAGAAAACAAAATAATTAATTTTAGGAAGCAAGTGGTATATTTTGACGAAATTTCGACAAAGTGAATAAAAAGGTCATTATGCAACTGTTTTGGACGGAGAAATTCGGTAGGCCTACATTGTAAAGACATTTCGTCCAAACGACTAAAAAGGTCGTCAGCTGTTTCGGACGAAGACAACTTGGTAAATTGTAAAGACATTTCGACAAAACGACTGAAAAAGGTCGTCAGCTGTTTCGGACGGGGAAAAGTCGGTAGGCTACATTGTAAAGACATTTCGACCAAAATGACTAGAAAAAGGTCGTCAGCTGCCGTTTCAGACGGGGGAAATCGGTATATTGTAAAGAAATTTCGACCAAACGACAAAAGCATTCATCAGATTTTTCGGTCGAAGATCCCAAAAAATTTCCGAACAGGGCCCCCATATTCCTTAATCCGGCCCTGCTTAAGACTATAATAGCTCAGCTTATTTCTTATAATAATAATGATTATAATAATACTTACCCCCGGTATAGGTCTAGTATTATAATGTGCAATCATCGACAATATTATTCGTCGTTGATTAATTTTTTTACTTTCGGATTTCAGCAACGACAACATTGTCGATGGATTACTTGTCTTGGCCGGACTACCTCATCCTGGCGGCATTCCTTGCCATCTCGCTTGGGATCGGTGTCTACCACTCACTAACAGGTGGTAGACAGAGGACAACATCCGAATTCATCATGGCAAACCGTTCCCTGAAGGTTCTACCTACGACCACTTCCCTCCTTCTCTCCTATCAATCGGCCATCATAGTTTTGGGAATGACAGCAGAGATGTACAGCTACGGATCGCAGTTTCTCATCATGGCCATGTTTATGATGCTGTTAGCCATGATTCCCACCGTTCAAATCATCGTTCCGTGGATGTACCGAATGAAATTAGTCAGCGTCAACGAGGTTAACATTGATCAGTGATTCGTTTTATTGATTTGAATCGTTTTCGGTGTGACTATCGTAGTCGTCATTATTTCCATGCAGCACTGTCATTAAGTCAATATCATTGTGATCATCATCATCATCATCATCATCATCATCATCATCATCATCATCATCATCATCATCATCATCATCATCATCATCATCATCATCATCATCATCATCATCATCATCATCATCATCATCATCATCATCATCATCATCATCATCATCATCATCATCATCATCATCATCATCATCATCATCATCATCATCATCATCATCATCATCATCATCATCATCATCATCATCATCATCATCATCATCATCATCATCATCATCATCATCATCATCATCATCATCATCATCATCATCATCATCATCATCATCATCATCATCATCATCATCATCATCATCATCATCATCATCATCATCATCATCATCATCATCATCATCATCATCATCATCATCATCATCATCATCATCATCATCATCATCATCATCATCATCATCATCATCATCATCATCATCATCATCATCATCATCATCATCATCATCATCATCATCATCATCATCATCATCATCATCATCATCATCATCATCATCATCATCATCATCATCATCATCATCATCATCATCATCATCATCATCATCATCATCATCATCATCATCATCATCATCATCATCATCATCATCATCATCATCATCATCATCATCATCATCATCATCATCATCATCATCATCATCATCATCATCATCATCATCATCATCATCATCATCATCATCATCATCATCATCATCATCATCATCATCATCATCATCATCATCATCATCATCATCATCATCATCATCATCATCATCATCATCATCATCATCATCATCATCATCATCATCATCATCATCATCATCATCATCATCATCATCATCATCATCATCATCATCATCATCATCATCATCATCATCATCATCATCATCATCATCATCATCATCATCATCATCATCATCATCATCATCATCATCATCATCATCATCATCATCATCATCATCATCATCATCATCATCATCATCATCATCATCATCATCATCATCATCATCATCATCATCATCATCATCATCATCATCATCATCATCATCATCATCATCATCATCATCATCATCATCATCATCATCATCATCATCATCATCATCATCATCATCATCATCATCATCATCATCATCATCATCATCATCATCATCATCATCATCATCATCATCATCATCATCATCATCATCATCATCATCATCATCATCATCATCATCATCATCATCATCATCATCATCATCATCATCATCATCATCATCATCATCATCATCATCATCATCATCATCATCATCATCATCATCATCATCATCATCATCATCATCATCATCATCATCATCATCATCATCATCATCATCATCATCATCATCATCATCATCATCATCATCATCATCATCATCATCATCATCATCATCATCATCATCATCATCATCATCATCATCATCATCATTGTCAATACTACGATCATTGTAATTATGAAAATGTGTTTTGTGCTTCTAGTATTTCGATCGTCGATTCAAGTCGAAATCATTAAGAGTTCTCGCATCGATTCTCTCGATTTCTGCAGGAGTGAGATTCAAGCGCTTTAATAAAATTATCATTTTGTAGCAATTTCTTTTTTCGGCATCTACAAAGTCAGTATTTCTAAGCTTACATTATATCTCTATTCTATCTAGTAGCTTGAGACTGGTTATAGCGCCTTTTTTAGGTAAGCTTAACCTATCTCAAGTGATGGATGTACATTTGGAAACGGGTTTCTGCACAGAATTGCACCAACATATTATAAGACTGTTACACGACGGTGATTCAATACAATAGGCCTACATGCGAATACACGCAGAGCTTGAGTTTAAGTACGGAAGCGCGGCAACGGCATATCTCCATAGCTAAAAGTGAGCACAATAATCATCTCTGTCCGTGTAAGTTGCCGTGTAAGTTGAGGCTGCAAGAACACAGATCTTGCTGGTGTCCGCCGGAGTGGCGCGGCACATGCAGCGAGGCGGTGGAAAGATTTGAAATTCAAAGGATGGCGCTGCTTAAGGAGAGGCGGCAGCTGCGCAAAGCAAGGAAGCAATGCGCTGAACAATGAACATAGCAAGACCTGATAGCCCAGTAGGACTAGCACACTACTCGCGACGTGAGATCTGTCGTATCGACGGCTCAGTCCATCTCCATCATCATCAGACAATAATTACGACACGATCTATTGGCGTGATGTTAAATGGAAAAGTATTTAGTGCAATGTCTCTCTCTTAATAATTATCAAAATGGATGTTGGTTTTTTCGCGCAGTTTTACAACGTGTTTGCGTTATATAAATTCATTATTGCAGTTTACAATCTGGCATCAATGCTGTGTACAATAGGTCCTGTAGCACACGTTGTACACGGTTGTACTGTATGTCTACATGCTGTAGGATAGGGCCATTAAGGCCTATACAATAAGCCTATGTAGGCCTACAATCTATGATTTTATTTTGTACAGATTGTGTACATGGGATCAGTAATGTACGCCCCTTCGGCAGCTTTAGAATCAGGTATATCGAATATTATCGATGTTTTGCTAACTACCGTATATCAGTTGAGAATTCGTTTTTACTTTTACATGTACATCCAATCTGTCCAACGGTGATGAGAACTTTTGATGTAGCCTATGATTAATTGACATGGTTCATTAATTCGTTAATAACCTAGAACGTCTTATCTTCTTAGGGGACGTTACGTAGACTTCTGACTGGATTATGAGATACAATAAAAGTCGGGCAACCCTAAATCCGTTTGGGTGGCCCATGATTAGTTGTCAACATCATAAGCCTAACTGTAAATCTTTGTCACTGTAGCAACTGGACTTCCCATCGCGGTCTCGATTCCTGTCATGGCTGTCGTTTCAGTAGCCTACACGGCTCTTGTGAGTATTCGAACCTATTCAAAACAAATCTTGTGAAATAGAAGCTTTCTATTAGCGAATGAAATCGGGGTTTTGAATTCGCCATAACTATTCAATGTTTCATACTAAATTAGAAATTAATAGTCTCCTGCAGTCTGCAGAGCAAGCAGCATGCTCTGATCTTTCGATGAGAGGAGTTTTATTATTACTCTGATATTGAAGATTGGTCATGATTGCCGATAGCCTAGGCCTACCCAACAACAGCTCAAATTCTTAGATTCTTCGTTAAACAAAATGCTGTTTAAAACCCCACAATAATAGTAATAATTCGTTTGTTTCTCTACGTTGCAGGGTGGAATGAAAGCCGTTATCTGGACGGACGTCTTTCAAGGGATCACTTTGTTCAGCGGAATAATTGCAATTTTTATCAAGGTCAGGATAGTTTCACAAAAATTTAACGTCAATGGTTAATGATTAGCAAATAAGTCTATATAATACAATTATGCATGTAATATTTTTTTATAATATAGCTATTTATTTACATGTATATATCTATATATATATAAATGAAACTTTGCGATCCTGCGGTCACGATCACGCCGAAAGTGACGCACCAATTGTTTTGAAAATTTACCAAAGCCTTCCATTCCGATACCGCAAGGTCACAACATTTCTTTCCCCGAAAAAAAACAATCGTTTCCACAAAAAGTTAACTTTGCAATCCGTTCGCCCGCCATTTGCAAATTCAACGAAAGCGCACGCTTGCAAAATTTCAGAATTGTCTTTAGCCTACCCGAAACACAGTGACGAAACATTAATGAGTTCGCGTCCCGTGACGTCATAAGCGACTCAATAAATAATTCCATTACGAAAACGGCCTTCCAGCATTCTTGGGCTCTATCCGCTGTCAGTAAAGGAGCGGAGTGGGAGGGGGACGGAGCGGAGGGGAAGGTAGAGGGGGAGTGGAGGGGAGGGGAGTGGAGGGGGAGGGTAGGGGGAGGGGAGGGGGAGGGGGAGAGAAGGGGGAGGGGGAGAAGGAGGGTCTTTTCTGCCACAGCAACGCGTGGCTGGGAACAGCTAGTTATGTATAAATATATATATTTTAAACCTAACTTAACCTAATTTTGCTCACTATAATGTTCCGACCGTGTCATGAGTTACCTTGACTTTATCTTGACCTAACTTTAAACTTCTACCAACAATAGTTTTTTGTTTCTTTAACTTACATTGTACCTCTGTTACCTTGGTGTGACTTATTACAACGGTAATTATTATTCAGGGAATGTGTACGTTCACAGGGTTTGATTGTTGTGGGAGGCTTTGGCAACGTCTTCAGGCTATGTTCGCAAACGGGTCGTTTGAACTGGGCGGAGTACGTAACCTTCTCTTATAGGCCTACACGTATCTACTTAATGGTTTCTTGCATGCATTGCAATGCATTTGATAACTGTTGCGGAATATTATTGACTCGCAGAGGCGTAGCGACCGCCCTTCGTACCCTCCGACCGAAGGGGGCCCCCGGCAAGGAAGGGGCCCCCGGCAAGGAAGGGCCCCTAAAAGTGCCAAAAAATGAATGAAATGGCTAAAAATAAATTTTAAAAGTCATCAAATTTTTTGGACAGCGAATATGAAATTTTCCCGAGATTTTGGCCAAAAAAGTCATCAACTTTTTCGGACGACGAATTGATGAAATTGATTCAATTTTCCCGACATTTTGGCCGGATGACTAAAAAAGTCGTCAGAAATTTCCGACATTATGCTCGGAGGGGGCCACGTTCGTTCTTGCTACGGCCCTGTTGACTCGACTATAATGACTTGATGTGATACCATGAAAAGTAATTTGACTTCTCGAAGAAGAAAATGTGGCGTAGCCTATGATAAAATGCGAAAATATTAAAAATGCATCGCATCATACGGTAGTGGTTCTGGATTTCTTCGAAGACATCACCGTTCCTCAAAATGCTGGTACCATCGTTGGGAGGAGGTCCATCGGGTTCAACAACAAGGAGTGACCCGCTTATAGTAACTACACAGTGGTAAGCTATATAGTGTATACACTCTGCGTTAAGGCCAATAGTAAACGAGAGTCTTACAGTCTTGTAGTGATGTCTAGTATGTTGCGCCGTACTGGACATTACAAGAACTTGACATGATTGTAGGCCTACGTTTGTTTCTAATGATAAAACGGTCTTATCCGTGTTTTTTGTACGTTTGTTTCTTTATTAATAAAAAACCGTCTTATTCGTGTTTCTATTGTTTCTTTATTAATAAAAAACGGTCTTATTCGTGTTTCTATTGTTTCTTTATTAATAAAAAACGGTCTTATTCGTGTTTCTATTGTTTCTTTATTAATAAAAAACCGTCTTATTCGTGTTTCTATTGTTTCTTTATTAATAAAAAACGGTCTTATTCGTGTTTCTATTGTTTCTTTATTAATAAAAAACGGTCTTGTCCTTGTTTTCTGCCTAATTAGCTTCAGTCCGGATCCGACCGTTCGTCATACAGTCTGGAGCTTTCTCTTCGGTTATTCGATGTACTGGTTCCACCTTTACAGCTTCTCGCAAGTCAGTGTTCAACGCTACTCGGCGACAAAATCTCTCTCAGACGGGAAACTGTAAGCACCATGTCAAATAAGCTTACATGTATCTTCAACAATCGTATTATCTTTCATGAATTTATCAACCTTTTAGCAAGACGCTTTCCTCAATCTCCCATCTATTTCAGGAAATTTTTTATTTAATCAATTCGGCTTCGATTTAGTAAAAATTGGTTTTGTTAATCCAACTTGTATACGCCAAGTTCAAAACCCATGTAATGGCCAATAATAATTATTTAATGACGCAAAACGATAGATTACGGTATC
This sequence comes from Lumbricus rubellus, assembly GCA_945859605.1. NCBI lineage: Eukaryota > Metazoa > Annelida > Clitellata > Crassiclitellata > Lumbricidae > Lumbricus > Lumbricus rubellus. The sequence goes on along the minus strand of OX243815.1, from coordinate 47,706,674 downwards.
TAGACATTTAAACGTCACAAACGTGGTCTCTGTTTCTATAAATTTCTATAATAATTATTATAACGTATTAATTTTCTTTACAATTGTTATTCTAACATGCATAAAGAGTCATTGGTTTGAATCTACCCGGTTACTGGGTTCTGAATGCAATCGTCTGCCTCACTGGTCTCGTCGTTGTTGCCTACTACACCTCAGTGGGATGCGACCCACTTGCGAATGGTGAAATAAACAACACCAATCAGGTTAAGTAGCATTAGAATCAACGCAAGACTATTTGTGCATCGAATTATCAATGGAAGCATGTTACATTTGTTTCTAAATGAAACATCATGCAAACGTCGTCAGAACAAATCTTGTGAAATAGAAGTTGTCTATTAGCGAATTAAGTAAGACTCACTGATTCTGATCGCTCTATGCAACAACAATAACCTGATGAGCACTACTGAAGAGAGTTTGCATGCCTTCTGTGCTGTTCGTTATGATTGAAGTGGTGAATATAAAAACATGTAAGTAGAAGACCAAATCAGAGTCTTTAGTAATACGCTTCGAGTCAGTCCAGAATAAATCCATAACATAATTTTATTAACTTTACCTCCGCATTAGGTAGCATAGGGCCTATAGACTAATTGGCATAATGAACTAAGAAATGCTGTCAGTTATTTATTTGTAAACATCTCCTGATGTTAGCCTACGCAAATGCAACTCAAATGCCGAGTCATGGCCTCGTCGCACCTGAGCATCTCCCAGATTTTGAATAGGAATAGGAATCGGAACAATAACTAATCTGAATATCGTGTGAATTACTGCTGTTCCACCACCCAGCAATGAAGCGACAAGTTTCAAGGAACAGGAATGCATGGGAACAGATTGCATAATGTGGTTGTACAAAGAGACGCATAAACCATAGATGTAAAAAACGATGAAAATAAAATAAAAAACGGAAAAAACGTCGTTTTATTCGAAAAAATAAAAAACCACAAAAAACGATAAAAAAACGGAAACGGAAAATAATTTGCCCTTGTTACATCTGAAACATGTATTTCTACATGTATTTCTCAAATCATGACTACATAATGACACTCAGAGTGTATAATACACTTGAAGTGCACATGACCATGTGTAGTTAAGATTTTAGTTAAGTACTTAGTTAAGTTTGTTTCTCTACATGATCTTGACAATCTAAGCTTTTCTGCAATCTGTCATCACCTAATTTGATTTAGTCTCTTTCTTTTCAGCTATCTTGATTAATTTTTCTTGGGAATTTTTTACTTGGGTGACCCTTCTTAGCGGGATGTCCATCCCTTTTGGGCCACTTTTGTAGCCAATGCATGCATGTTTTGTACTTTTATTGTTTTCTTGTTTTCTGGTTGCAATAAATAAAGTGAATTGAATCAAAAGTGAATTGAATGACACTATGGTTAGCTGAATCCTTGAGAGTAGGCTACGGTGAAAAACGTATGAAATATCAGACAAAAATTAAACTAAGGAAAATATTAATTACTTACTTAGAACTTAGTCCATCCCGTGCAGATATGCACATCGGACAACGCATCGTTTCCATTGAAGAATGAGAATGTTGCGATTGTTGTGTTGTTTCTGTTGCAAGCATTTTTTTACACGGGTGGGTTGCAAGCCCACCGCGGAACCCTCCTCCTTTATCCTGGCTTGGGACAGGCTCAGACATCCTGAGATAATCTGAGGCGGAGTTAACATAATATTAATAGACAGTAAATAAACAAATAAAGTTAAGTAAAAATTTAAAAAAAACGATAAAAAAGATGCGAAAAATAAAAAAAACGACGTTTTTTGGGAGAGAATAGAAAACGAAAAAAACGTTTTTTACAACTATGGCATAAACGTTGATGAAAATTAAAGATTAAAATCAATGGTAATGACATTTTATTTCCAGCTTTTGGCTCATTTTGTCTTGAAAATGTTTTCCGACGCACCCGGGTTTGCTGGCTTTTTTCTGGCCACACTTTACGGCGGAGCTCTGAGGTATGTTGCAACTTGACAATTTATTACATTCTCATTCTTGTCGTTATCATTAGGCCTATCTGTAGGCCTATTGGTTCTCCATTATGGAACGGACTTGGCCTACTTCATTAATTCGCTCCGTCATACTCTCTGACAGTCTTTCATCGTCTTTCTCTCTCGAAACAAATCCTGCATTTTCTCTAGAGATCGCTCGAACACCTCTTCAGAGGCTCGTATTGTTTCCCTACTTTTAATTCTCTCTGCACATCGTATCACTCATTCACTCGTACTCTTAATTCTCTTTTAACTTAATTATCTTATCAATTAATTAATTAATTATCACTCATTCACTCATACTCTTAATTCTCTTTTAACTTAATTATCTTATCAATTAATTAATTAATTATCACTCATTCACTCATACTCTTAATTCTCTTTTAACTTAATTATCTTATCAATTAATTAATTAATTATCACTCATTCACTCATACTCTTAATTCTCTTTTAACTTAATTATCTTATCAATTAATTAATTAATTATCACTCATTCACTCATACTCTTAATTATTTTGTAGGCCTACATTGCATGACGTGTAGGTCTAATTGATGCTTTTTGGAGCAATAAACTTGAACTAATGAACTGAACGTGCTTGTGAAAGGCTGTTGCTGAATGCTGATAGAGGCACTTTATAAATACTAAATACAAAGTTCAAGAACAATTCAACACAATTGCTTGCATTGTTCAAATCACACGTATCACTTAGTTAGGGAATTAAAATTGAGCATATGCTAATTGTCGCGTGATCAAGAGCTTTTAAAAAAAAACCAGTTGTGACGATCGGGATGATTAGGCTTAATTACAGCCTTCCACGCTCTTCTAATTTCGAAGAATTTCTTTCTGATTCATTTGAAAGAAAAATAACTGTTTCGTGCAGTCTATCTTGACAAGCATTATTTTGTTTGAAGTTTTTGATGTTGATATTGACAGTTCAGTCTCGTCATCGTTGAGCGCGTGCGCCGCAAACTGTTGGGAGGATATTCTTCAATGGAAACTGAAGCATTGGACTGAATCACGCAAAACTATGTTCAACCGATTTCTAGGTTCGTTGATGATCTCTATCATCATTACAATGTACTAGTTTTCATTCATTTGTTTAACAATGATTAATTGCAGTGGCCGTGAATAAGCTGCTTCCCGCGACTACGCATTTTTAGTTGTCAGGTCGGGATCGCCTTTGAGGAGTTTCTCCGAAGCGGCCTTATAGCCTATAGGCTAACTTATTCATGATTACGATTACAATTGCAGTGGCTGTGTTTGGCATCGCTGGCACCGGAGTGGCTTTCATGGCAGCTGCCGTTCCTGGTACCATTGTGCAGGTAGGAATGACATTGTTGTCATTGCTAAACGCCGTAAACGGTAGCCTAGGTGTCATCATAGTTACCGTTACCGTCATTCTTATCGTCAACGTTGTAACAACTTCAGAATTGTCATTCTTCTTGTTTCATGTAAACACGCTTCATCTTGTAAGCTTACGCATGGATTGCTGTGTGTAGCTATTATTATGATAGGTGACTGTTCCATTCATGAATTCAACATGAATTTGTTCCTTACATTTTTCACTGTCCAACATAACGTTTATTCTCTTTAAAATCTCATATTAAATGGTGATGCATCCTTTTACAGCGAGTTGAGCGGCGACAGAGTAAAAGATGTAAATCCGTCTGCTTTTTCAGAGGTTTGTTTCTGTTTTTACTTTCAGATTACCACGGCGCTTGCTACGACAGTAATAGGACCATTTTGTGGTCTGTTCTTGCTTGGTGGTCTTAACAGACATGCAAACTGGAAGGTTTGTTCAGTGTTTTCTTTTCAAACACCCTATTTTCATTAGTGCATGCTCACGCTACGCAATAGCGACAAAACATAATCATAATTACGAAAATCTAAAATAAATTTACACCAACCGTTCAATTCGCATTAAATCCCAAATCGTGCACAACACGCCGTAACAAGTTGAAGTAACAGAGACTGGGAACTGTGATTGTTACAATGTTACAGGGAGCACTAATTGGTGGAATTACAAGTCTCATCTGCAGCTTATGGCTGACCATTGGATTTGTCACGCAAAAGATAAATTATCCCACTCTTCCTCCTCTCAGCATCGATGGATGCATGAAACACAATAATCTCACCTTTCCAAACTACGACGACACCAACTCCAGCTCAATTCTCTACTTCGTCAACGAATCACCGATTATCACAACCTTGAAGTACTTCCGTCCAATGACAAACAAAACAATGGAGGTAGCCTAAACCATTGTTTCATAGTTAAGTCTTGTTTTGTGGTTAATTTCCTATAGCCAGGCCTACATGATTTGTTAATTTGGTCATGCTGTTAACCCTTGCCAGCAGTATTAAAATAACGCTAGTAAATAAATGTCCTTGTCAGTGCATGGGTTATTCATTCCGTAAGGTCTTCGTCGTCACCATCCTCATATCGTGAATCATGCTACTGATAATAATTTATGGCTGATGGTTAGACCTACAATAAAATTGATTTTTTTAAAGTCACTAGGAAGTATGGGCGCCCGCAGACATTTTTGCAGGATGGCAAAACACAATGGTCATGGTTGTATTTTTTACCAAAAGCTTGAAAATTTCAAAGCAGAGAATTATAAGATCATGGTTACCGGTATATTTCTAATAGAGATTTCTGAGTGTACGTTTATCAGTTTCACTTTGTGCATCAAGAGTATCATTACTACTTTAGTGCGAATAAATGTTTGAAATTTAAAGCCCATAGATGCGACCCAGGCACAGTAGCTACCAGTCTGTAAAAGCGATAGTAGGCTAACTGTTATAAGGTGATCATCGTGTATGATAAAAGCGTAAAAGTCAATATTGAACGAGGCATTCTGTTGTATCCACTTGCTTCAACAAATTAAAGCAAGAAACGTGTCATTTGCGAGTCACTTCAATGAAGGCGAGGAATCGTAGTGATACCCAATGTTTCTCGCCATGATGAAATGGTATTTGTCATTTAACATAACGTGTTTTGTTTTTAGGTTAATTATACTGGATTGGATAAATTCTATTCCATTTCTTATCATTGGTACACTTTGCTTTGGCTACTGGTCACAGTCCTCGTTGGATCCGTAGCATCCTTCATCCTCAGTAAGATAATAAAATTAGGCCTATGTTTATCGCAATATTATATTTTATACACAACATTATTTTGAAGCTCACTGTAAATTGTTAGCGACGCTGTGGGTCATTGTTTCGGTTAAGTTTCTTTTCTATTGTTTCTGTCGATGTTTTGTAGTTTTTTGTCATAATCATTGCCAATGATTAATTGGTTGAAGAATGTCAGTTTCTTTGCATCCTAGTAGCGTAGTAGTCTGAAAGCTCTTAGCCTAACAGTTTTGATGGATAGGGTGTTAACGTGCGGTAGGAAAAGTTGAAGCATAACCTTCATGTTAAAAAATATATTTCGATCCGTTGATTACCATAAACCGTTTGGGTTACGTAGCCTGCAAACGTTTTCAGGAGAACAACTCTGATTTGAGTGCCTAGCCTAATAGTTACAGTTTTGAAAGTGTTTCTCAATAGTAGATCTAATATTAGACACGCAAAAGTGATTAGCAGTACTGTTGTTTTGCCTGTAAGTAGCATGGTCACCATGGTGGTCTGTAGGTCTTTAGGCTAAGTGTTTTGCCTCACAGTATTGATGAAAAGTGTGATATCTTGTAGCGATGTCCCACGCAATTCTTATATCTTCTACCCACTCTTTGTGAGGTCAACATCTTTTGCTTGAACCATCCATCATACTGAAATACAGCCTTTTAATTTTTCCGTTGATGCTACTTCTGCATAATTAGGCTGTAGCCTATTAGGCTATGCTACACATTGAAATTATCAACGATGAAGCAAAATTAATTATCAATGCAATTACCGGTAGCCTATAGCCTATCTTTGCTTTTGCTTCTTTCTGCACAGGAGACAGGTCGTCTATGGAAGAGAAAGTGGACGAGAACCTCCTAATAAGTCTCAAAGATTTTCTTCGATGGACTGACGATCCAAAAATAGAACCGGAACCGGAACCTGAAGAGGAACCGGAAGTTAATTCGAATAGCCTATTAAAGATGGCTAGTAGGCCTATCAATAACAGCTGAAGAACTTAATATGATTCTACAGTATGAACAGAATAATGACATCACAGACGTTTTGATTATCTCCAGAAAATAGCTCACTTAGAAACCGAACCCAGTTTTTGGCACTATGAGGTGTCACAAAAGAACTTTTTCTGTTGCTAATACAATGACTATTGATATTGATAGGCCTGTTGAGATTAATAAGTAAGTAAGTAAGTAAGTAAGTAAGTAAGAATATTCTTTATTTGACCACCAGCAAACGCACAGTAGTTTACAGAGGAAAAAATAACAATATAATTTTTTATAAAACATTTATTCAAGGTTATATAACATTCGCATAATAAAACTTAAAAATAAAGCACGGTTGTGTTGCTATTTAGTTACCTACATGTATAATAGTGATTCTTGATAACATATTGTTCTTTCGTAGCTCTTTGAACATTGATAATGTTTGATATTGTTGATAATGTACGTATTTCTTTTTATGATGTGTAGTCATGTTTATTATTTCTTCTTTCTTATTAGAATGATGTCTGACGCAAATTTTGTTTATCTTATTCTCTACTGACTCAGCCCCCCCCCTCCATTTTTTGCTTACTTTCCTGTGCTTCGAGCATGGTTGGTCTGTTTTTTGCTACTACTTTTCATTCATTCTACTTTCGGCTTTGTGCCGTCTGTTTATTCTTTATTTTTTTTATGTTTGTTTCATTTTTTCTGTTTTTTTTATTGTGTGCTTATGTCGTTTTCAACTTACAATTGTTTTCATTGCGGTTATGTGGTAGATGGACTATCAGATGAGATTGAATGCGTAGTGTGTAAGTCTTCTTATCATATTCAATGTGTGTCTTTCACTCACGATCTGGAGAGATCAACTTGGTGCTGTTATGCTTGTATCGATTCAAACTTACCATTTTCTTTATGTTCGGCTGATGTTTCTTCTAATGGCATAGACGACAACACCAATTATTTTAGTATTTCTTCCCTGTCTGACAATAGTAAATTTTACTTGAACTTGTGTGATCATAATGATGAATGCAGATCCCTGTTACAGAATGAGGACCTTGACGCTGATTATAATTTCTATAGCACTAGGATTGCTTTTTCAAGTCTATACAAAGTTACCACTCAGTTACCTGAGTTTTATGCTGGCCTTAATACTCTTGATCACTTTTGCTTAACTCACTTGAACTGTCGTAGCATCAATTTAAAGATCCCTGAAACTCATCTCCTCTTATCACAATCTAACACCTCTATTCTCGCTCTCACTGAGACTTGGCTCTCTGATGAATTAGCTTCAACTATTTCAATACCGGGGTATAACTTTATTCATAAGTCTAGGACAGTGAAAAGGGCTGGAGGTGTTGGTTTCTTTATTCGATCAGGTATTGATTTTGAAGTGTTGGAGGCTGATTGGTCGAAATCTAAATCTAATACTTTTGAATGTTTGTTTATTAAGCTACCTCAAAAAAGGGGTAAAGATATAATAATTGGTTCCATCTATCGGCCTCCTGGTTCTCCAATCCCTGATTTTCTTGACGACTTTAATGACTCCTTATTGTATTTGTCTAAATCTACCAGCCGAGTGTTTCTTATGGGAGATTTTAATATTAACCTACTTCGGCATAGTGAACACCCCCCTACTGAAGCCTTCCTTAATTCCATGTTTTCGCACAAATTTTTCCCTACCATCCTTAGACCAACGAGAATCACTGATACCACTGCTACACTTATTGATAATATATTTACTAACTGTTTAAGCTCTGGTCAAGATTCCTGTATATTAATTAATGACATCTCCGACCATCTCCCTATCCTTCTTCACATTGACCTCAGCCCTCCACCCCAGATTCTCTCTCCCTACTCTGTGACACGTAAATTCTCCCAGGATGCCAAAGCGACATTTATCAGCTCTCTTCATTCAGCCGACTGGTCTTTTGTTGATGCTATATGTTCAAATAGTGGCCCTAATCTAGCTTATACTGCTTTCTTTAAACAGTATAAAATCCTATATGATAAAGCTTTTCCACTATTAATGGTCAAACAGAAGGGGCATAACTCTATTAAACAGCCTTGGATGACCAAGTCATTACTCAAATCTTGTAGGAAAAAAGCAAGGCTTCATAAGCAGTTCCTAACTAACCCTACTGCTCTGAACAAACAACTGTTTACCCAGTATCGCAATAAATTTAAATCTGTGAGAAAAGAAATTGAATCTCGTTACTATTCCGACTGTTTTACTCAGTGTGGCAACAACCTTAATCAAACTTGGAAAATAATTAAGCAGGTCCTAAATACTAAGGAAGATTCTTGTCTTCCTGATTCTTTTCATATTGGATCTGAGTCGGTACAGGATCCAATACTGATTGCTAATGCCTTTAATAATTATTTCACCACTATAGGAACCACGCTTGCTTCCAAAATTCCAAATGTTACAACCCCTTTTGAACACTTCATGCCTTCTCCTCCTATGTGCTCTTTTGGTATAACTCCAACCTCCGACTTGGAGATTATCCAGGTCTCTAGTTTATTAAAAGCATCTTTCTCTAGCCCAGATGAAATCAGTCCTTCAATTGCCAAATCCTCTATACAGTCTATTGCTACCCCCCTCAGTACTATTATAAACGCCTCTTTTGCTACTGGTCTTGTACCTAATGAGTTGAAAATTGCTAAAATTTCCCCCATTTTCAAATCTGGGGATAAAAAAATGATTAGTAATTATCGTCCAATATCTGTATTATCTTTTTTTTCTAAAATATTTGAAAAACTCATGTGCAACAGAGCAACTGATTATCTTGTCAAGTTTAAATTGCTATCCTCTACTCAATATGGCTTTCAACAGAACCTCTCTCCTTATATGGCCCTGTTAGACCTTCAAAACAATATCACTGATTCAATGGATGTGAAAAAATTCTCCTTGGGTATTTTCTTCGATTTATCAAAGGCTTTCGACACTGTAGACCATAATATCCTAGTAAAAAAACTTGAGTACTATGGCTTCCGTGGTGTTAGTAATCATTGGTTCCTGGATTACCTTACTAATAGAACCCAATATGTTTATTTCAAGGGTAAAAAATCCTTAACCTTGAATATGTTATGTGGTGTACCCCAAGGGTCAATACTTGGTCCCCTTCTATTCTTGTTATATATTAATGACTTGTCTATGACCTCTTCCTTGTTTAAATTTATACTCTTTGCCGATGATACTAATGTTTTTCTTTCTCACCATTCCATAGATCATTTGTTTGCCATAGCAAATAATGAACTAGCCACAATTGAAATATGGTTTAAAACCAATAGACTTTCTTTGAATATTGATAAAACTAATTTTATTTTATTCCACACAAACAGGAAAAAAGTTCCTGATATAACAAGGCTACTCTTAATTAATAATGTACCTATTACCCAAGTTAATTCGTCTAAATTTCTTGGGGTTATTGTTGATAAGCACCTTACGTGGGTTGACCACATTTCAGCAATTGCCAAGAAAATTGCGAAAAATATTGGGGTTCTTCACAGGATTAAGCACTGCCTTCCCAAAACTATTCTTTTTCATCTGTACTATTCACTTATATTTCCATATTTATCTTATTGTAATATCTCCTGGGGCTCTAATTACCCATCACGTCTTAAATCCTTGGTTACCTTGCAAAAACGTGCCTTAAGACTAATTTGTGGTGTTCAATGGTGGTCTAGCTCTATCCCATTATACTATAATCACATGGTGCTGTCTCTTCTTAATATTAACAGATTCCAAATTTGTCTCTTTATGCATCGCTATTGTCACAATCTCCTGCCCAGCTCGTTTAATAAATACTTTATTACTGGCTCTGAATTGCATCACCATGCCACTAGATATGCTAATTGCTATCGTAGTGATTTTGCGCACTTAAAAATCAAACAGTTTTCTATAAAATACCTAGGACCTAAGATATGGAATGCCCTCCCAATCTACATCTCCGACCTACGGTCCACCCCCCTCTTTAAAAACCGACTTAAAAAGTTTCTTATTGAATCTGATATAATTTCCTAGCTTTTATTTCAATTGCTATTGCCCTCTGTCTATTATAATATTATGACTTGCCAATCCACATGGCTTGTAGCTGGACTTATATAAAGTTGTATATTACCGACTATTTGTTAATGTTTTTTGCTGTTGTTAATTTATCAATTGCACTGTTGTTCAAACTGCTTAATTCTGCTGTCATATTATGCCTTCATGCTGTTTGCACCTATTATTTACTATCGAATTACCTCATTCATCCGCCTCGTTTATAGCTTAATTTACTTTTGTGAATGTATACACTTACCCTCTAACTTTTGTTTTGCCTTGACTTTCTACTACGACCATTCTCATCTTCCCTTTACTATTCTTCCCTGCTCAACTCGTTTTCCTATTGCTTCGCCACACACTCAATTCTCTTTGCTCTCCACCATCTGATTTCTCCCTGCCTGATGTGGTTGCCCAGGCTTAGCGGGCTCACACCCTTTCTGGGCTACCTATTCTTAGGGATCCTCTCTATCACTTTAGACTAACATTTTAGCTACTCAATTCTTATGTGCTTTATTATATTATTTCATCTGATCTATTTGAGTGTTTTTTGCATTGATCTCTTTGAATAAACGAGTTTTGATTTGATTTGATTTGATTTGAAAACTTCTTTTTGGCAAAAGAATCAACTCTTGGAAGAGTTAGATTATGTGGCCTAGGTCAAGTATTGTAAGGAGTAACCTTTTGAGAAGGGAGGAGGTCGTGAAGAACGTGGCTAGGATTTAAGAGGATAGAGCGGAAAAGAGCAGAATCAGCTCTCGAACACAGCGCGTCAAAACTTTAAAATAACGAAACTGTCATAAGTATTTTTCGAGGACACTAACTAATAGTCTACTCATAGGCCTAGGCCTACTAGGCCTATCCGTAGGCCTATCATCCCATCTTCACGATAAACTTTATCCCAAGAATGTTAGCCTATAGCCTAGGCCTATAAAAACATGTAGCCTATGTAGGCTATAGTAGCCTAACATTCTCAGCCATAAATACTAAGTAGCGTGTTAATGTAAACCTAAACGGTTATAATAATTATTTATTATGCCTGTTGTTTTTGCAATTAAACGAATCTGCCTACATCAGCGCTTGAGTTGTGCTATATAAATTTGAGTTTCATTATCAGTTTTCGGATAATTAGTTAGTTCTCGTCACGGTTTCTCGACCGTCGCGAGAAGCGCGAATTATTTTGCAGCGTCATACGGGGTTCACAATATCTTTTGCAGGGACAGGGATGCCACTCATAGCCTTTTCCACCAGATCTACATGTTTTCGGTCTTGTCTCGGTTTGTAGGTTTTTTCTGTCAGGATCTAGCCTTTTTTTCACGGCGGATTTTCCGAATTTTTACACATAAAAATAGACATTTTAAAAAATGAAAATGCACAAAAGACGTGAAAAATGTCAAAACTGTTTGTGAATTTGGACCAAAATTTGTAAATTTTGGAGCGAAGGACTTGTCACCAGAAATTCACCAGAAATTTAATCGGGAAGGAAAAGAGAGCAAATTTTATTTAGTCATCGGATGACTAGAAAAAGGTCGTCATAAATTTCAAGCCGGAAATGAAAAAATCCGTGCATTTTCCAGAGAAATTGTCAATCTAGTCTTTCCAAGCCTTTTTTAACAACCGGATCTGCCCTTTTTTCAAAATTCAGAATGGCATCCCTGGCAGGGACCAATTCGCATTCGCACTGTCGTCTATTATATTTTGCCATTACGGCTAATTGGCATCGCGAAAGCGTTAATTTTCCATTTAATTGGTAAGGAATTCGTTTTATGAATTACCAGAAACGCTACTTGAAACATTGCAACATTTATGTAATATTTGGACAGATATGTTTTCTTATCGGAAGCATAATCGGTAGCGCAATGGATAACACGCTGGCGTAGAGTGCGAGAGGCAGTGAGTTCACTGAATTCGAGCCTCCGTTGGGCGGATATGCTTTTTAGGTTGCTATTAGCGCCAAATGCTGCAATTGTAAAGCTGTCTGTTCAGTTAGTAGTTAAGTTAAATTAAGATTACTGCATAACTTGTAAATGTAAAGTGCAGTGCGTCTTGCAGGCGTTTAATTAAAGAAAAGATTATCATTCTTATGTACAGAATGATAATTCAGACGGGCATGTCTGTGTTACTGCGCCATATAAATTGTCATAGGCCTAATTATTATTATTATTTATCAGAAGTTGAGTTTTCTGAAGGATTTTATGGTCTACGGGAAATAAATAAGTTTTTACCACTGTAACTTGTTGTTTCTGTACATGTCTCTTCAGATGTTCAGGTGCTCCTCACATCATGCTTGAAATTGTAACTCTGTACTGAAAGACGTTCATAGTAAACAAGTCTTTCTTAATAATATTATGTTTGGTTCTGTTTGACTTTTTGTTGCATTAGTGGTCAACAGTGTGCTTAAAGATGTCGCACGCGGCACTGAAGATGGTTTTCAGCAGTCTTCCTGTCGTCTTGGCACTCCTTGACCATGTCAGCTATTTACTGGTCAGTGCTCAGTCCAATTCAAACCAAATGGTGAGCACAGGGACAGTTGGCCGAGTGCTCATGTACAGTGAAGAGGCTCGTCTGGAAATCATCGCCAAATGGCCTAATTTCAGGTACAAGTTAGCTCCCTGTATTCTTTTTTTTACATGAATGACAATGAAATATTAAAAATGAATTTAAAAATGTTTAAATGATGAATTTAAGTCAGATAACTGTAGATAATTACATACCGTAATGTGTGACGGGTTTTGAATCCTGTCACAAACGTCATTGTCATTCGTTCAGGACTATGTTCCTATCTTCAGTGTTTGATGAAAGGTTATAATTTTGCCCTTATTGGGTAAAATGGACCAAAACCTCAAAATCTGGTCATAGACGAGAGCAAAGGATAGACACAGCCACTATCTATGAGGGATGCAACGAGTATTAATGAGCTATTTGCAAATGACTATTAATTTCTCTAATGAAATGGATTTATAAGGCTTGTGACAACAGCCAACATAGCAACACCTGCTTGTGGCTGTTGCCAGCAGCAGAAAAGCTGACATTTCAAGAGAAAAGCTTTCTAAGCTGTCTGTTGGGCTATTACCTGTAAGTGTGTCTGACAATTGTAGTATTTCTTGCATTTTTCTTAGGTGTTTGTTTGTTATTGTCTGAAGGTGGGCTTTACCTGAGCCAATGGCACAAGCTGGCTGTTGCTATCAGCCAAGTACAACTTACAGAGGACGATCATGACATGTGCTTTACCTCCAATGTGTGCCTTGTCTGTTGGGAAACTACTGAAGAACCAAGTCATGCATCTTATCAATCGACATCTGGGTTTAGGGAGAAGAGCTTGACGGGCACCGTCTGGTCGTCTCAAGTGACATTTACCTCAGCTCACTGATTCTGAATGACATCACACCACCACATGTCTACCGTTGTCTCAAGGTAACTTCCGTTTTTATATTGTGATTATTTCTGATGTTGTGATGGTTGCACTTTTTCCAGATAAGCAGAGGTACATGGTTTTTTCCTCTCCTAGTTGAGTAATTGCCGTATTTGCTTTAATCTTTTCCCTAATAATCTTGCAACTCATCTCGTTTAATCTTTGACCAAGTGATTTTGCATCTAATCAAATTTCTTACTTTTTTTTATCTGAATCACCTTAAACGAAGATAATAACTTGGTTACTGTTTAAAATATATATTTTTTAATTGCTATAGACTTAGGATATTGTCTTTTGAAAAACTTTTGAATTATAGGTGATTTACAGATACTATAATGCAGATGCACACACTCGATAAATCTCAGTTCCATGATTGTGCTTTCAGGAACTTCGAGTGTGGCTTGTAGTAGCTGTAAGAATTTTTTGTTTTTTTACTTAAAAGATTGCTTGTATTCATCGTTACAGAGGCAACACAACTCGTTCTAAGATATCGATTGGTTCCTTCTACGGCCATACCTTCATTCTTCCATGGGAGAAAGTCCACAACGCCATTACACAGAGCCAATATGTCACCTGGTCCTACTTCTGACTCAGAAAGAAGTGGAAACCACATGAGCTCCGATCAGTCACAGATCCTGTCACAGCTCGGCATGTACATGTCAATGCTTGAAGATAGTGTCGGTACGATCTGGCATGCAAGAATCTCATCACTGGTCTGCCTGCGTCCGAAGTGCCTGCAAATGAAAACAGCAACCACACGCACTTCTTCTTGAAGAAGGGCAGACGTACAGATGATGACAACAAGATTCACATAGCCCACTGCGAATGTATCCAACTACAAGTATGCCATCATGGTTTATTTTGTGTTACACATTCTCTTTTGCTCTGAATGCCTTCCTTTGCTTGTTTCTTGTAAAACCTTGTGTCTTTATGTTAGTTTTTAGTTTTTTCCATTTTCAAGTCTGGTTTATTACTGTATTTAGTGTATTTGATTTCAATTTGCAATCTAACATTTAGCTTTCTGTCAAGTTAATGATAATTTAGTGATAATAATAATGACAACAAATTAATTATATGGCGCTGTAACGCGGCCATACTGCTACAAGGGCGCCTCACAAACAGCTAACTGCGGGATAAGCCTTAGCAAACAGATAGGTTTTAAGCTTTGATTTAAAAGAGTCCACTGAGGCGGCCAATCTAATGTCTGGTGGAAGACTTCCAGCATCTGGGATGTTATGGGTTCTATAGTGCCTTGTCATTAATACATCAATTGGTGTAGTAACTTGGCGAATTCCTTTTCTACTGCTTTTTTAAAATTTAAAGTTAAATTTATTTTATTACTGCATAATACAGTGTAGTATGGCAGTGTCATGAGCATTCACGAATTTTAAATAGTTTTCAGATGCTTATTCAATAGGTTTGCTGTTTTTGTTTCTCATCCAAAATTGAATAGTCAGTGGCTGCTGATGGACAAGGAGATTGACAGCCCACTAGAGTGATTAGACTAATGTGCTTCTTACTCAGTTAATGAAATAATGTTTGACTTTTAAGTAAAGCAGAATGTCAGCAAGCTTTCATAGATCAATTTCTGAGACAACTTTACTAAAGCAATACCCTTCATGTGGTGGTTAATGGTTACGCTGCTAGGTAATCAGGAGGCAATTTAAACCTCACATATTCTCTTTTTAAACTCGTTGCCAACCGAGGAAGTTAGAATAAGCTATAACCCTGAGGTAAACTGTTCTTGTGACTGAGTTTTTCATCTTTTTGAACTCTGACCTCAGTGTCGAAGTTCTGCAGCACAGATGAGCAATTAAATATTCGATAACATCATTTTACATCACCCAAACAGCGTCTATTGCAGACCTATAATAATTTCTCCAATCTTGTATTACCATGGATTAGTGCTTATCAACATAAGCTTACACCTAAAACAGTGCCTAGAGTTTATAATATTTTCTCTGATCACTGCAACCTTTCTTTTGTTACTCTTGCATGTTTGAAACTGTTTACTATGTACAAACACTGCATACCATTTAATATTTTATTTTTGTCAAATCAAAAATTGAGAGTCCAATCATCGTTCTGCAGCCCAGTACTGACTAACTTGTCTAACAATTACTGAAAGCTCCTTTTCATTGATTCGTTAGAATGATTCGTTAGAATGATTCGTTAGAATGATTAATTATCAGAACAATAATAATAATAATAACAAACATATTATGTAGATAGCACAGCTTCAACTTTTTCCTATATGAAAACCATCTTCATATGAAATGTCCTAACAAAACAAATGATTTTACAGGTATTTTCGGTGTCTCTGAGATATGAAGTTTCAGACACTGTTCCAGCTTAATACAAACAGTACTCTTATGGAATACATTTAACAACATCGTTCTAGCAACAGTGTCTTCAGCTCAATCCTCTATAAGCAAAACAAAACATGAAGCTCATAATGAGGACTGTTAGCTGAAAAATTACTGGACTGTTTCACTTGATGATCTTGATGATCATACCCGAATACAGCGGATTAATCTACTGCTTGTCGACTTCCAGGGCAACAACAAAGTTATCACCATCGCCCTCCTTCTCGACAAGCTCGTATGTCACTTCAACGTCTTCACCGAGGAGCAAATTGTTGATGAGAGGTTGGGAGTCTCCGTCCGGATCACTGGCTGCCTTCTCTCTCTCCTGTGCTTTGAATTCCGCATACCGGTTCTCCATGTCCTGCTGAAACTCTTCCCAAGTCTTGGGGATCTTCGCAGACTTGGCTTAGAACGGCAAATGCAGGCTCTTTCCTCCCGGTGATGCAATTTTCTCCATTTTTCTTAACAGAAAAAACTCGAAATATTGCAATCTTTCAAAATGCACGTCTAACGCCTTCAGATTCTAACTGTCGTCTCCATCATCATGCTTCTTGTCCCGCTTTTACTTAGGAAACCTTAGTTGGACATTCACAGCTTGTCAAACACTTTAGATTCATCTTCAACATCAGTAACATTTAAAAGATTATTAAAAATGCCTTCCTCACACAAATCAAGAAACATTACTTTATCTCTAAACATCAGTTGTCTACAAAGGTTAATCCACTGCAATTGCTCTTGCCTATTGATAAAGGAAAGGCATAGAGACTTGCATACACAGTATAAGCCTTGGTGTTTCCATCGATCTCAATAATTGGGAATTAGTATCTGCACATTCTTCAGTCTGATACTGCTTTTTGCACTGCTGGCATTCCACAGAATCTATTCACTTCATGAATCAGTCACATAGACAGTCATTTTAGAGTCCATTGATATACGCCTCTCGGTAGGTTTCTTCAAGAGGCACTGTTTAAATGAACGGACTTAATGTAATGTGGCACAAAGAGATGTGTGCAGAGACAAAGGAAACGATCAAAGGCACCTGGAATGGTAATCGTATCAATGTTTATTAACAATGGACAGCTACATCACAACAACAATGACTACTTTAATCGATTTCTGTCGTCTCTTCCTCCCAACCACATCATCGTCATCACCCTGTAAAACAAATAGACAAAGAAGTAAATTTTAACAATTTATCACCCACACAGCTTCTCTTGTAGACCTGTAATTATTTTATCACCCAGGTTGCCTCACCACGGACTAGTGCTTTTTAACATAAGCTGACACTTATAACGGATCGTATTAAAAATTTAGTTTTCATAATATTTTCCCTGATTATCGCAATTCTTTGTTGATATTGCATGCTTAAAACTGTTTAATATGCATGAACGCAACGAACCATTTAATGCACCTTAGTTATGCCATTACTTTTCGAAGCCTGCTCCTGGACGTCGACAGCCTGTCAAACTACAGACTCATCTCTGTCCTCAGAAACATTTAAAAGATTATTGAAATCCTTTCATTACACAGATCAAGAAGTATGACTTCATTTCTTAACTTTAGTCCTTAAGTACCAATCAGCTGACTACAGAGTGCAGAGGCTAATAATCCACTGCAACTGCTCATATGTTCTCGTCTATTGATAAAGGAAAGGCATCTAGACTTGCATACACAGTATAAGCTTTGATGTGTCGATCAATCTCAACAAATGGGAATTAGTAACTTCAGTCTGATACTGCTTTCTGGCATCCCAAAGCGATCTATTCACTTCATGAATCAGTCACATAGACAGTCACTTTAAAG
Organism: Lumbricus rubellus; assembly: GCA_945859605.1. Lineage (NCBI taxonomy): Eukaryota > Metazoa > Annelida > Clitellata > Crassiclitellata > Lumbricidae > Lumbricus > Lumbricus rubellus. Next base: position 47,688,919 of record OX243815.1, on the reverse strand, counting down.
TCCAATTACCGTAGCATGCCAATGTTATTCAGCATCATATTATGCTCTCACTCCGCTTCAGTGAGGCCTTTTTCAAATGACCAAGATTCTTCGCTCTTTCAAAGTACTCGAGCATTCGAGTTCCTTTCTTTCCGTCGGTGTTTATCGCTTCCTCTAACAGCTGCTGCATTGCCGTTGACGCTGGCAAAGTAGTTTGAAGCAGCTCGAACCATTGCATCAGTACACTGTCTTGTCTGGTACAGTACCTGATGTACAGAATGCCTTCATCAGTATACTCTGGTTCTGCTTTCACTGTCTTGTCATAAACCCAGATCAGTCAGATGGAATCACGTTTAGCTCATGTGAACAACGCTCACTTGCATTCACTCTGCACCGTTCTTATGCTACCAAAAACTGTCAAGACATCTGGGTTCAATCTGGACAAATATCTCCTACATCTGTCCAACACAACAAACCTTTGCAGATGGATCTGATTTCTATCCTATGGAGCAATAATTCACATAAGGTCTGCTGTAATCAAAGATGTTTAACCAACCTGTAACCTTGTCTCTAGCCATGATTATTATGCAAACTCTGTATATAGACATACACATTAGATCTCGAAATACAACCTCACAAAAAGCATACCGACTTTCAACGTATACACTATAATCCCTACATTCCAGGCTGGGAACAGCAGACATGGATCTTTTGTTTTACTCTAGATGCAGCATTGTACTCTTGGGCATTCCATGTTGCTGGCTCTAGGGAATGCAACTGACTACAAAATATACAATTAAACGGGCCATTTTTTATATTTTAGTACGTCAAATTCGATTCTTGAATAAAACCATGACAGTATCAACTGAAGAAACTATTTTGAGCCAACAGCTTGGTAGATCATTATTTCTTCTCATCATCACGCGATACAATTCAAATCAGCAAGAAAAACAGCTACAGGGATAATATGTTGGCCGTAGGCTGATATGGCTGTGAAAGTCAACTCAGTTTCTAATTACCTGCAGGTCCAACTGTGGTGGTTCAGCTCGACACCATTGTCGTTTCAACGTCTGTAAGATTGCAACAGTTGAAGTGGATGGCTTTCTTGGTGCGCGGAAGAGTCCGGGAAGACGATCGAATGGATGCGTCCTTGCAGTCAGTGAATTCAAGAATGCTTCGCTTGGACCTCGCTGGAATGGTATTATGACAAGTGAGGTGCTGTCGAAAGAGTTCGGATGGAAGACCTCAAAGACTGTCAAGACATCTGGGTTCAATCTGGACAGATATCTCCTACATCTGTCCGACACAACAAACCTTTTCAGATCTGATTTCTATCATATCGGAGCAATAATACACATAAGGTCTGCTGTAATCAAAGATGTTTAACCAACCTGCAACCTTGTTTCTAGCCGTGATTATTATGTAAACTATGTATAAAGACATACATTAATTAGATCTCGAAATACAACCTCACAAAAAGCATACCGACTTTCAACGTACTCTATAATCCCTACATTCCAGGCTGGGAACAGCAGACATGGATCTTTTGTTTTACCATAGATGCAGCATTGTGCTCTTGCGCGTTTCATGTTGCTGCCCCTAGGGAATGCATTCAACGCAATTGACTACAAAATATACAATTAAACGGGCCATTTTCAATGTTTTACTACTTGATATTCGATTCATGAATAAAACCACGACAGCATCAACTAAGGAAACTTTCTAATTACCTCACAGTCCAGCTCAGGTGGCTTCACCAAACACCACGGTCTCTTTAAAGACTGGTAGCCTGGAAGGTGCGGAATAATTTGCTGTCTTGGAACTGGAAGGACGAAGAGAGGTGGTCTTGCAGGGATGGACATTGCCACACGTTCGCTCAGTTGCTGCCAGAAGGTAAAAGTAGGCCATGTAAACTGTTTTTGGGAGATTCCCAGTAAAAGATATTCCTGAAAATTGGAAGCTTGCATCAGAACAATTGTTGGCGTTTGAATTGAGTTCCTTCTCATCAAATGACTGTCTCTGGACATAAGTCGAAAAACGCTTGTAGTTAAACACCATTCTAAGATAAAGAAGAACAATTATAAACTCAATTAATGAAACAGTTAAGAAAAATTGGATGTAGAAGCAGAAATTTAAACAAAAAAGCTGGATGATAAAGAAGAAATGTACAATGCGCATCTAATAAAATCAGCAGAGGCAGCTGATAGGAGTTTAGAAATGCTTGAGTTTGCAGTCCTCAAAGTCATTCATGGCTTGAGTGTGGCATTCAAGACAACACTACGTGAACCGATTGGTATAAGCAGTGAAGCTGTAACAAAAACACTTGGAAGAAAGATCATCAAGTGAAAGACTGAGAAATTTAGAGTTACCTTATACAAATGCATATGCATGCCTAACATTATTTTATATCCAGCCAATATTGTTACAATCTACGTAAAGCATAAACTTGATTGCTTTATGCTGCATGGAACACAATGTCATGATGCAGACATTAGACAGTTATTGCTACATCATATTTAAACAGGACCTTTTCATGACAACCAAACTCTTCACATATCACATGTGATGAAATGTGTGAATTATTAGAGTGATTTTCAGAGTTATTCACCGTTACGGCCAAAGAAAGAACGGTTGAAAGAGTGTTCACAGATCGCGCGAGCACCTTCAGCGGTGGTGCCATGGTACAACTCTTGCTCGTTGATGACATCAGCCGCGTTTTTGCTCACAACATGACTCTTTCGCAAATCGTATGATTGGAACGATTTCAGGTTCTGAATAGAAAAAACCTACAGCAAAAATGGCATTTTCATTTCAATCGATATTATACCAAAATAGAGCAGCAAATTGCACCAGAAATCATAAAATAAACCCCCATCTGTTAGGCAAGCACCAAATACACCCCTAAAGACTTTAAACAAAATACTGATACTCTGTCGATCCGCTCCTGTTAGTGACGCTCTGAGACAACACATCTTGTTCTAATCACGAATGTGTGAACGAAAATTTATATAGCGCTCATGAAAGATATCGACTATACACTAGCTACATACAAATGCACATTCAATCTCATAAAATCTTTGATTTACTCTTGTGGGCACACTAAAAGCTGGTCTACGACTAGATTGGAGCAAGTTTCTTACTCAAACATTCATCAAATTCTATGCAGTGAATACCATGCAGCATAAGGGGCCATCCAAATATTCTGTATGCAAATAATATTCCCCTTCCTCTGATGCACCTCATGCATTATGTTAACACTCTATCCCATGAGTACACACAACTAAACTTCTCTAACCCCATTTACAATTGTCAACTAGCTAAAGTCATCTATAAGAAATTTATTTCACTGGCCAATGTATATTACATCAAAGAATAGCTGCACATGCCTCTTCTATAACGTATAATAAAATGCCTTCGGACAACTACCGGGCCTCAGATTCAAATTTCGGTGTGATTTTGCACACGTAACAATAATAATTGTTGGCGCTAATAATAATTATAATATTTTATAATAATGCAGAAAAATTTACCAAGAACTCTTGCCGAGTGTACCGAAGTCATTCAAATTTGATCACCTCCCTCCCCTCTTTGCGTACACGATATAATGGATTGCTAACTTAGTCTCTCAAAGCTGTTGCCTGTAGCCCAACATATCTCATATTGCATTGCTGCTCTGATTTATGCTGCATCCTTGTTTGTGCTCCATCTTACCTACGCAATCTCTGCTGCCCAGTCTCAAACGTTGAAGCGTTTCGCGTCTTCGCTCTTGCTACGAAGGGTAGCTCCTAGTTATACTGTCTCACTTAGCTGCCAGGAAATACCGATATTTCTGGAATAACCCCCTCCCCTACAAAGCTATATTTATTACATCTGATCAATCAAGCTTTGTTTCATAAATCTCTCTGTAGCGACCCACCCCTTCGTCAGGCCAGAGGTAACTCGTACCTCCGCCCTCGAGGGACTATCGCCTCGCTGTAGGGCGTTAGGTTCCAACCCCGTTGATAGGTAGTAGTCCCGCACTGGCGTATTTGTCTGCACGGTCTCACGTGACCGGTCTCCCTTCTTGTTGAAGCCCCGATAGTCTAACCTAGGCTGCTCCATTAATCTTTGACTTCTTCTGAAAGAAGTACTTCCGTCCGCTTTCTCAGGTACCAGGATAAGGCTCGAGTTTGCGTCCGCGACGGCCGATCTGGCCGTAACTATGGTCATTTCATAGTCTGGGTCCATCTGCCCTACAGCGAGTTTAGCAGTTGGAGCAGTTTCCAATCGCTCCAGACGCGACATAATTTCGCTCACTTGCGTCCGCACTCCGTCGACGTTAGACGTCACTTCTCCCACCTGGGACGTCACACTTATCAGATGGTGATCCAACTGATCACCCATCTCCCCTACGATGGAGATAACACTGGGTTTGTCCACGGTCTGTGACAACTGGTCTTCATCTATATCAAGGCGCTCCATAATTGCGCATAAATATACTACCAAACTAGGCGCTATCAATTACCGACGAAGGTTTGTTTAATAACTACTTTATTGCAACCAAGAATTAACATATAACTCTTATCAGTTAAGAATCTAAGATATTAATAAAGAAGACAGACAATTGTCTAACTCACTAGCTTACTTAAAGTAATATTTCTTGTCTAACGCAACTTGGAATACGAAAATTTGAACATGAGATAATAATATTATTCAATGGCGGTTTTGCCCCATTTACCCTTTCTAATTAATTTATTCTAGTGCACGTACCTCCTATCGGGACAGGCCTTGGCGAAGAAAATGGGCATGCTCCTCCAATACATTACAATGGAAAATCCACGCAATCGATTAACTCCATTATTTCCGATAGAAAGACTCGTGAAAGATCGCAATCTTCTTTATTTGCCGGTTTATTTGCAGGGTTCCTCGCGATAACGGAATGCACCGAACAACCAAATGCCCGTGTAAAACTCTTCCTCAGAGATCAATTGACCAAAACCGAATACATCCACCAATTCAATAGCAAAAATACTCCTTTGCAATATTTATCCTCTTTTATCCTCTTATCCTCCGTAATCGCTGATGTCTTATTAATTTATTTCACCAATCTAAATCGAATTTCAGCCTAAAATCTCATAATTTAGACTCTCATCACCGGAGCTCCTCACTACACAACCGACCTGTTCGGCTCCCAAATCGACACTGAACTCAGACTAACAATTTGCCACGTGGGACGCCAAACTCCCGCTAAATTTAGTTTCAGACAAAGAACATTGACACGTAGATAGGATTTCGTATGTCTGGTTTTAATTACACGGCCACGTTAAAGTATACTGGGGTTTTTCCAGCTTAACGTTACAGCATAGGCCGAATTAGCATGGAGCCTCGCTCTGGCGCAGACGTCACGTGCCCATGTTAAAAGTATATAGAATTGAACGTGAAGCCTCTTTCTGATATAATGACGCGCGGGGAAATTCAAGGTTACGTGAACTTGTTGATCTCTGTCAACAAGTCCTACGCGTGCGTGCGTCTAAATGTTTGGCTGCGTATCTCTGCGTATTATTAAATATTGCTGCGTGCAATTAATCAGTGGGTCTTTCAGTGCATTTCACGGCAGAAATTATATTATCGATATTATTATAGTAGGCTGTTCCCCTTGTACTATAATTATCAAAATCGCCATTAATATTAATACAATAATACATTTAAAACCTTGAAAAGTGACATTCGTCACATCTCAAGTCCATTTTCGCTGTGACTGGGAGTGCCTCTGAGTAGGTTTCTTGACGGGGGCTCTATATAGATTCTTAGACTAAATGAATGCCTGTAAGAATTAGATTAAAATCCAATTACCTCTAGCTATTTCATCTTCATAACAGCCTCACTGCCTCAGCTTTCCAAAAGAAACGCTTTGCGATCCTTTGGACGAAAATAAGTGTTGTCTTCGGGTGGCAAGAGTCAGCCATTTGTAGAAATCTAATGTAATCGGGATCTTTGTAGAGCAATGGGATCAACTTCACTGGACTCGTCTTGTCCACTGGTTCCCAGTTCAGCGGCGGCTGTAAACTCACTGCAAGAAAACAGCATGTCATTACCTAAATTAAATGTAACTGAACAATAGCTGATCATTGGCATTGTAAAATTTCCGAAACTACAATTACATATATTTATTCTTAGACTAAATGAATGCCTGTAAGACTTAGATTAAAATCCAATTACCTCTAGCAATTTCATCTTCTTCACAGTCTCCGGTTTAAAGAAAAAACGCCTCGCAATTGTTTGAACAAAAGAAAGTGTAGTCTTCGGGTGGCAAGAGTTGGCCATTTTCAGGAATCTCATGTAGTCGGGGTCTTTATACAGCAACGGAATCAGTTTCACTGCACACGTCTTATCCACAGGCTCCCACGTCAGCGGTGGTTGTAAATTCACTGCAAGAAAACAGCATGTCATTACCTAAATTAAATGTAACTGAACAATAGCTGATCATTGGCATTGTAAAATTTCCGAGACTACAATTACATGCACCAAACATATTGACAATGCTTAGACCAACGCAAACCTTTGGTACATGTAATTGTGGGCCACAGTGGTGTGGTGGGTATGTTCATTGCCTTGCAGCTGGAGGGCTGCAGGTTCAAATCCATTTCAAGTCGTCGTGTGTGTGTGTGTGTGTGTGACAAAAACACTCAGAAGAAAGATCATCAAGCGAAAGATTGAGAAATTTAGAATTAGCTTATACAAATGTATGTGCATGCCTAACATTATTTTATATCGAGCCAATATTGTTACAATCTCCGTAAAGCATAAACTTGATGGCTTTATGCTGCATGGAACACAGATGTCATGATGCAGACATTGGACAGTAATTGCTACATCATATTTAGACAGCACCGTTTAATGATAACCTACCCAAATGAGAGCTTCACCCATATCATTATGTGGTGAAATGTGTGAATTATAACAGTGCAACCTCAATGATTTTCAAAGTATATTCACCATTTCTGCCTGAATAGGCCTACGACCGGTTGAAGAATCCTTCGCAAATCGCAACCGCTCCTTTGGCAGTCGTTCCATGATAGAGCTCTTGCTCATTAACGACGTTGTGATCATTCATTTGCATTACGTGTTTATTCTGGACTTCGTAGGACTGAAACGATTTTATGTTCTGGATGCTGAAAACCTACAGCAAAAATGGCATCTTCATTGTAATTGATATCATACCAAACTTGAGCAGCACCTTGCACCAGTTTTCAGTCTTAAAGAAGTCTATCACAGTAAACAGCAGATGCAAGACAATTCAGGTTAACTCAATGAAGGGTTCCAAAAATGTGCTTTATAAAGTCTACATACAAATACACATACAATCTGATCAAACCCTCCATTGCTTTTTGAGCACACTGCAATCTGGCCTCCAACTAACTTGGACTAGTTGCCTACTAGAAAATACTATGCATTATAAATAACCATCCAAAAATTATGTGTGCAAACACATTCTATTTTCATACCTGTCCATGTTGCACCTAATACATTTTATGGACCTTCCCTACACATACAACCAAGCTTCTCTAACACCGTTTTACATAAATTAATTAGCTAAAGTCATCTATAAGATGTTTAAAGTGTAGGACAACTGCACATGGATTTTAGATAATATAATCTAATGCCATACATCAACTAGAAGGATAATTTATACAGAGTTTAAAATAGTGCTAATTAGTGTGGACATGATAATTAGACATTTATTTTCACGTGTACACATTTTTTCGAGACCCCACCCTTACCGTAGGCCTATGCACCCACATGTAAAATCGTCTAAATCCGATCACCCCCCCCCCGCTCCTTGCGCAAGTACATGTAATATATGTATCGCCCGTAAGTTTAAATTAAAATCCACTTACACTTTGCAGATTCATTATCTTTTCGGCGTCTGGCTTTCCAAACAATCGGTTTTTGATCCCTTTTGGAGTAAACGTGAAGGTCGTGCATGGATGGCACGTCTTTGACAGTTCTAAGAAACCCTGGTAGTCTAGGTCATTCACCGGTAACCGACGTTTCTTTAGCAGTTCATCCCTGACGACCGGTTCCCAATGGAGAGGCGGCTGGAGGCTCACTGCAAGAAAACAGCATGTCATTACGAAATGAAACGCAGCTGAATAATAAATAAGCTGGCCGGGGGTGTGCAGGGGTTGGTTCCCATGATTTCATTTTTTGGGCATTGTAAAAATTCTTGGACTACAATTACATGTAACAGACATAAATTGACAATGCCTAAACCACAGCGAACCTCAGCGCCAAATGGTGTCATGCATCTGCTTACAGCAGTACCTTTCCAGATGGCAGAACCACAACGTCAATGCATTTATTCTGAAGCACACTTGAGAAACTCTGATTCTCATTGCTCGGACGTTGAAGCATTTCACGTCTTCGCTCCGATACGAAGGGTGACTCCTAATTCCACGGTCTCGCTTAGCTGCCAGGAAACGCAGATTTTTCTGGAATAAACCTCCCTACGAAGCTATATTTATTACATCTGATCAATCAAACTTTGTTTCATAAATCTCCCAAGTCATTTTTCTTTTGCTGTGCCTGGGAGCGCCCCTGCGTAGTATTCTTGATGGGGGGGGGGGCTATGTAGGTTCATAGACTGAATGAATGCCTGTAAGTCTTAAATTAAAATGCATTTACTTATAAAAGTTTCATTTTCTTCTCGCTGTCAGCGCCCCAGATCCTCTTCTTGAATGCCTGGAAGAAAGTGAGTGTTGAGGCCGGGTGGCAGGATTTCGACATCTTAAGAAACCTGGCATATTCCGGATCATTGTACATCAATGGAACCAATTTGACAGGAATGTCTCTTAGCACAGGATCCCAACTTAGCGGTGGTTGAAGTATCTCTGCAAGAAAACAGCATTTCATTACCTAAACAACGAAATGCAGCTGAATAATAAGCTAGTCACTTTTTGGCATTGTTAAATTCCCAAGACAACAATTACATTTACCAAACATGTTGAAAGTGCTTGAACCAGCGCGAACCTCAGCGCCAAATGGTGTCATGCATGCACCTGCTTACAGAAGTACCTTTCTGGATGACAGTACCACAACATCAGTGCATCTATTCAGTAATACATGAAAAATCTGATTCTCATTGCTGACGCGTAATCGCAAATAATTGATCTTATAAACTGAATGTAGAATAGAAGCAGATGAAACACTGCGGTTGAATATGACGAACATTGCTCGTCGGCAAAATGAAGGACTAATTTGACGAAAATAAACAAGTTAAACTTCTTAAGACCAGATTGCACTAGTAAAATTGACATGTTTTAAACAAAGGTTGGAACAGCTGCCGTAAACTCAAAGTTAATAGTTATTATACACACATCTATTAGCAGTTTATTCTTGTTTGGAGTAAATACACAACAAAGTCATCAACTCGATGTCTGAGGCGAAGGCAGCAACAGCATGTGAGGTACTGCTCGCTGTTGTTCGTCCCACAATGCCGACACTGCCAGTCCTCATTATCGTCCTCCGCATCCTCGTCGTCGTCATCGTCAGGTTCTTTCCTTTCATCCTGCAGAAAAATCAAACAAGAGTTAAAATGACCCTCCGCAAATCAATAATGGATCTGTCTAGTGTAAGAGGCACAATTAAGTGCTTCAGCTTGATGAAAACTGCTCGCAATGACACAGCAACTTTTCATTGATATTAGAGGCTTTCAGTTATATAGAGCACAGGAAAGTTTTTCCCAAACTAAATAGACTATTACACTGTAAAGAGGAATCACTATGAAAACAGATAAGGATGCCTAAGTTTAATGCACTTAATCCGTCCGTTGGTTGGGTCCACCTGTGTGTGTGTGTGCGCGCGAGACAATGGCGACTCTTCAAGCTTACTGTGCAATTGCTAACTTGTGTAATATTTTTTATTTTTTTCTTAATGACACTCAACATCAAACAGGCCAGCGCAGAGCACGCCTCTGAGTAGGTTTCTTCAAGAGGCGCTAATATAAATTCTCAGAATGAATGGACTTAATGTAATGTGGCACAAAGATATGTGTGCAGAGACAAAGGAAGCAATCAAAGGCACCTGGAATGGTAATCGTATCAATGTTTATTAACAATGGACAGCTACATCACAACAACAATGACTTTACCTTAATAGGTCGAGTTGGCAACTTCTTTCTGCGCTTGCTCTGACGTGTTTCAACAAGTTTCGGCCACACAACTACATCATTGTCAACATCCTGTAAAACAAATAAACGAAGAAGTAAATTTTATCAAATTATCACCCACAAAGCTTCTCTTGTAGACCTGTAATTATTTTATTCTGAAGTACACGTGAGAAACTTTGATTTTCATTGCTCGCACGTTGAAGCATTTCACGTCTTCGCTCCGATACGAAGGGTGACTCCTAATTCCACGGTCTCGCTTAGCTGCCAGGAAACGCAGATTTTTCTGGGATAAACCTCCCTACGAAGCTATATTTATTGCATCTGATCAATCACACTTTGTTTCCTAAATCTCTCAAGTCATTTTTCTTTTGCTGTGTCTGGGAGCGCCCCTGCGTAGTATTCTTGACGTGGGGCTATATAAGTTCATAGACTGAACGAATGCCTGTAAGTCTTAAATTAAAATCCATTTACCTCCAAAAGCTTCGTGTTCTTCTCTTTCTTTCAGCTCCCCTGCAGTGCTTCTTTAATGCTTGTTCGAACTTGATTGTTGAGGCCGGATGACACGAATCCGACATATGAAGAAATCTTGTGTATTCCGGATCATCATAAAGCAGTGGAACCATTCTGATTGAATTATTTCTCACGGCAGGTTCCCAGCTCAACGGAGATTGCAGCAGTTCATTACCTAAATAATGAAATGCAGCCGAATAATAAGCTAGTCATTTTTATAAGTTCATAGTAAGAATGAATGCCTGTAAGTCTTAAATTAAAATTCTTTTACCTCCAACAACTTCATCTTCTTAACGGGCTGGGCTTTCCAGAAGAAACGCTTTGCAAGTCCTTGCATGAATGAAAGTGTAGTTTCCGGGTGACAAGAATCCGCCATCTTGAGGATCTTATATAATCTGGATCCTCGTACAACAGAGGTACCATTTTTACAGGATGAGTCTTCAAAACAGGCTCCCATGCAGTTAATCGGAGATTGAACGTTCATTGCAAGAAAACAGTCGTCACCTAAACGAAATGAATAATAAGCTGGTCACTTTTTGGCATTGTAAAATTCCCGAGACTACAATTACATGTACCAAAAATATTGTCAATGCTTAAAACCAGTGTGAACCTCAGCACCTTTTATTGCAGTTATTCTGTAAGACATGTGAAAAACTCTTATTCTCATTGCTGATACATAATCGCCAATAATTAATGGATCATATAAACTGAAGGTAGAATAGAACAGATGAAACACTGTAGTTGAATATGACGAACATTGCTCGTCAATAAAATAAAAGACTAACCTGAAAAAATACATGAAACTACTTTACGTTGATTGGTCACCACTAGAAAATTGACATGTTTTAAATTAAACAGAGGTTGGGACAACTGCCGTAAACTCAAAGTTAGTAGTTAATATACACACATCTATTAGCAGTTTCTTGTTATTAACAAAGAACACACACCAAAGTCACCGCCTGGACAGCGCATTCGAAGACAATGAAGACAAGTAAGGTACTGTGATCTATTATGTCGCTTGCAGTTCCTGCATTTCTAGTCGGAATCGTCGTCTTCTGCATCTTCTCCATTCCAATTATGCACCTCGTCATTTGGTTCGTCTTGTTATTATTATTATTTATTATTATTTATTTTTTCCTGAACTAAAACAAACAAACATGATACAAATGGCAGTGAACAATACTTTAACATAATTTTGTTAAGAAGGGGAAACCCAGAAGGGGTGGACAATCCCGCTAATAGGGCCACCCATTATTCGTGTAAAAATATTTTTTTAAATCACATGATAGCACATTGAATTGCAGGAATATAGAGATCATTAGGGAGAGAGGAAAACATTATTAATAAGCAATCAAAAAGTTGCAACTAAATCAACATCCTGCAGAAAAATCAAACAAGCTTTGAATCAAAGCAATAACGGATTTGTCTAGTGTAAGAAGCATAGTTAAGTGCTTCAGCTTGATGAAAACTGCGCTTGCAAAGACAGAAATTTTTCAGTGCTGTTAGAGGCATAGGTACTGTTCAGTGTATAGGTAACGGCTTTCAGTTTAAAGAACACAGTAAACTTGCCAAAACCTTCAGAATAAGCTATTACACTGAAGTATCACTGTGAAATAGGTAAGGATGCAGGTCAAGTACATAGAGTTGTTGTGACGTTTACAATTCTTACACTTCCAATCGAGAACCTCTACGTCATCTGTGTTTGCACCGTTCTTCTCACCATCTGATTCGTCTTTTTCAACCTGCAAGAGTTAAAATGACTCTCCGCAAATCAATAGTGTTGCCACATTGAGATGTCATATCAATTGTCGTTATTATATTTTTTGATACCTATTGTCTAATTAGCTTTGTGAGGCGGCCTTGTAGTGATATGGCTACATTGAGATGCCATATCAATTGTCATTATTAACTTTTTTATCTATTGTCTAGTTAGCTTTGTGAGGCGGCCTTGTAGTGATATGGCTACATTGAGATGCCATATCAATTGTCATTATTAACTTTTTTATCTATTGTCTAGTTAGCTTTGTGAGGCGGCCTTGTAGTGATATGGCTACATTTAGATGCCATATCAATTGTCATTATTAACTTTTTTTCATCTATTGTCTAGTTAGCTTTGTGAGGCGTCCTTGTAGTGGTGTTGCCACAATGAGGTGCCATATCAATTGTCATTATTATATTTTTATACCTATGGTCTAGTTAGCTTTGTGAGATGGCCTTGTAGTGGTGTGGCCACATTCAATTCAGATGCCATATCAATTGTCATTATTTTTACCTCTTGTCTACTTAGCTTTGCGAGACGGCCTTGTAGTGGTGTGGCCACATTGAGATGCCATATCAATTGTCATTATTATTATTCTGGTTGTAATTAGTTAGTGAACTAGTATATTTTCGTACTATCTGAATTTATGTTTGTCTCATTTTTTTCTTAATTGGATTATCAGGGTATTTTGTTATTTTATTTCTTTAATCCAATTCTTCGTTATTTCAATATTCTTGTTTCTTGATTTAAATGCACTGATAACGAAAATGCACAAGATAATGTAGTAGCATAATCAATTGGTTTTGGAACAGCAGGTAGTTTAAGTAATTTGGAATTACCCACCAGTTTGGTGCTCATTCTATATTCCAAGTGGTGTCCGTTTCAAAGTTACTTTTAGGTAGTTGGGATATGAAGTGGGATGTGAGTTCTAGTAATGTAATTATTTTGAAAATGTTGCAGCTTGACAGTATCTATGGTTTTAGGTTTGCATTGCCTCAGTTGGTGGGTGAAGATTTAGTATGATGGTAGTTGAAATCAGAAGGAGATTAAAACCTCACTAGTTGTAGATAATGCTGCACATATCTTATACATGTATTCTGATTGACTAGGCCTTGTGTAATTTGCATTTCCGTTCATTATGTTTGTTTGGAATTTCCATGATAATAATTATATTAAGTACTTTTGAATGGGTTGCTTCAGCTTTGATCTTCAATTTATCTGAATCTGTTTAATTGCAAACTTGAATTTTGTTGTCTTTAATTGTTAAATCTATGTCCTGCTGAAGAGTGGACTTCTGGCTTTGTTGACAGTTGCCAGAGAATGGTTTCTGCCGTGTTCTGAAAAGGTTTTGTTGTACACCCATTGTTCTTGTCAAAGTTCTGAAAACTTTGTTATTGTTAAAGCATGTAAACGTTGCTAAGTAATGAGAACTAGATAGTAAACTGTTCATTTATATATTCTGTACTTTATAGGCTTGTAGTTTATATGAATGTAGAAAATGCAAAACTATCATTTTCAGTTGTGTAGAGGAGATGCCTGAAGGCTCCCGTTAATAACAAATTTGTTTGATTCTTCGTGGATTGCATAAAAAGTATGATTCATATATTTGTCATTACCGGTAGTTCCTTTGCTTACTACTATATTATTTGTTTTAGCAGCTTTTTCAGGTTTCTTGTTCTTCTTGATTTTAAGGTTCTCATGAACGTTTTATTTCTATTTCGGGTAGTGGACTTTTTTTAATCTGTGATGGCGGTGACCAGGTGAACACCAATGCAGGATTGACCCCCAGGATCCGCTCCGGGTATGGTAAACCCGCGGGTACGGGTATACCCGCAGACCCCTACTTCCCATGTGGCATGCATTTCCTTCCTCAGGACTGGCCTAACTCGTTCTAGGTTATCAACTACACTGTCTACACAGGACTGCCCTTTTAGGCGTGTCTAGTTCAGGAGGGCCTCTGAATAATTATCTTGAAGGAATGCCATTGAATTTCATGGATAGAGCTAGAGGTAGACGCAATGACGACTGATCTGTATTGCACTTATTGCCAATACCTTTTAACGCCAACTATGACTTTCGCAAGATTCAGCGGCTCATTGTGGTATCTATTCTTAAATAAAAATAATTCAACAGCAGTTTTTGTGATTCCATTATTTTATTGTTTTATTTTCTTTAGTTAGATATGTCTATCGATTGCATATAAGCTCAGTTTAAAATAAATCTGTCTATGACCGTTGAACTGTAAAGTTGGAGCACTTGCCACTAGGCAATAAGGCAACTTCCTCCAATGATTATTTACCTACTTTATTCTGGATATTCAACAATAGTCTGGGTGTCTGGCTTTTTAGTGTTTTGTCCGCTTGTTCGCTTTAATGGAAAGTTTGTAGGCGATGTCTGCTGCTTAGTTGTCTGGAGACACGGTTCAGCAGGTTCATCTATCTGGTCCGTTGCTTCTCCAATTTCACCCTGTTCAGTCAAGTCCAAATACTGTTGTTAATACGCAACCAGTCTAATATATAATCACTGAATACTACATCACTAGAAACACAAAAATGGATACATGTTAAAAATACAATAAACACCTAAAGACCGTCGATATAGGCCCTACGTATAATACTTGAGATATTTTAAAATTACCGTGAAAGATAATTCAGATGATTAGTTCTAAATAATTAGCAAGAGAAACTTTTCTCCAAAGTGAGCTTTTGTGGGAACCAGTGATCAAAGACTCAGTTTCACCTTCCACATGCAAAACGCAGTTTGATAAGTAGCTTTCAGCGCAGCTTACCTGAGAAATCTTCAACTTCCTGACGTTGGATTTCGATTCACCTGTCCACTTGAAACAATTTCTAAAATTGATCAATAAGTTCTCGTCCACTTCTTCTTCTAATGATCGATCTCCTGTGAAGGAAAAAACAAAATCAACCAATATCATTGGCGTAGGGGACATTTCAGGAAGGGGGGGTCAAAATGAGACTTGCCAAAAATGTTTTGGTCATCCGGCCGAAATCTTAAGAAAAGTTCTAGTAACGTTAGCCCGAAAATTCTGACGACTAGCCATTCGGCCGAAATCTTCTGAAATTTCACGCTACTTGGGGGGGAGGGCGGGGCATTTGGCCCCGGACCTCCCCGTCTCCTACGCCTATGACGAATTTCACATGTCTTCAATAAATAAATTTAAAACAAACATGTTCATAAATGTATGTTTGGCTCAATACCAGACACTGCAGCAATGAACTACGCATCTTTATGAAAGCATATCTTACAGTCGCAAATGACTATTTCGAGAACTGCCGTATAGTGGGGCGCGATGGTGTAGTGAGTATGTTCGTCGCCTTGCAGCCGAAGGGTTGCAGGTTTAAATCCACCTCAAGTCGCCGCGTAGAGACCTTGGGCAAGTCCTTCACTCGAAATTGCTCAGCGCTTCGGCGTGAAACTCCGATGCAGTGTCCGCTCTGAAGTCGGGAGCGCCTCTGAGTAGGGCGCTATAACAAGTGCACATACATACATAATATTACATATAAATATATATAAGACCCCAGTGTCATTTCAAACCGATAGAATAGCAGACAAAGATAGTAGCATCCCAGGAAACTTATATAGGCCTAATGATGATGTTGTATGGCATACACTTCCATTGTTATCTGCTGCAAATGCCGAAGGTAGGATATTATTATATCTTACTGAGAATGAAAGATGCCACCGTTCCAACGAAAACCGCCACCAGCGGCCATAGTATTGGGTACCATAAATACGAAATGGAATAGAATTTCTCTAGTCCGTGCACAGTAGTCTACAGAAACAACACATGCTGTCAGGGCCGGATTTGAACAGAGTTTAAGCCCTAGGCTATTTCAATTATGAGACCCCACTTAAGAATAAAAACAGACAAAATGCATATTGCTAGATCTAGTAGGCTATATTCTTAATGCATAAGCTTATTGCGCCAGTGATCCATGTTTGATCAACTACTGTTAGTCTCTAACGAGTCGAATTGTAATTGATACACTCGTTTTATTTCAGTTTTTTCATGATCTAGGCCTACATACTAAAAATCAGGGTAAAAACCCATTTTAACGTCACAAATAATTTTTTGGCGTTTTTCTAGCGGTTTCATTTTAAGCGGCTATTATTTCTTAGCGTACGCATTTCCGCTTTCATGCGCTTGAAATATAAGCTGGATGAAGGTTCTCTGTAGGTGAAATGGAAGCTGGATGATAGGATGAAACCGGTGTGGGTTTTACGACCCCCAAGAAGTACCGTAACGTTGCAGCGTTGTTTACCAAGACTCCTTTTCATTCATCCAGCTTCTGTTTATGCAACAATTTGTTCCATAAATCCCTCTTCTATTTCGTAAGTGAATATTTTTCATCAATCTAACTTCTATTTCATTGATACTTATTGTTTATCATTCCAGCTTCAATTTCAGCATAGTGACTGCGCTAACCCTAACACTAAGCCTAGCCGACCCTCACGGCGCCTAACCTGAGCCCTAACCGACCCTCACGTGAGAAATCCCGCTTCTATTTCGTCGGAAAATATTGTTGTGTATGTCATTCTGATGCGACGATTTAATTTGCCATGAAAATAATTTGTGACGTTAAAATGGGTTTTTACCAAAATCAGAATGAAAGTTTTACATGATTACATCAACTTTTTCCTGCAAGAATTCATTTAATCAATCCCGCTTTTGTTTAGGCAGGAATAATTTTTCATCAATAGGGCCTATCACTTCTATTTAATTAGAAATCCCTAGAAATCATTATTCATGAATCCAACTTCGATTTTAGCGAGATTGTTTTAATCAATCCCACTTCTATTTCAGTAAAAATTCTTTTTATTAATCCGATTTCTATGTTGCAAAAATTATTTTCGTCAATCCGACTTGTATCTGATAAACACTGAAACCAATACAAACAAAAATTTTGCATGGAGTCGTACTCTAAAATTTTTGCTGAAACGGTGAAAACTGAAACCCATGCAATGGCGAATTGGCTAATTAAATACGCTAAGATGCACTTTTACCGTCGCTCAAACATTCAACTAATATAACGTGTTTTTCCTCACTTTCCGTCATACACAATAATTAATATAGTAAGTAAGTAAGTATGAGCTTTATTGAACCGCCTGCAAACGCACTGAGGGAACATTAGGCCTATATGAGAACAGAACATAGCGTGTACGGTGTAGGCCTACATTCATACAAAAATTGAAATATGCAATTTTCTATAATCACAGTAGGCCTATACATTTTGCAACTAAAAAACCTAACATACATTTATGGAACCATTTGGGAGAAAACAGATAAACAGTAGGCCTAATAAACATTAAGGTCACTTGAATAGCATCCGTGTTATAAAACCACATCTAGGCCTAGTTAACGCGTCAGC
The DNA here is from genome assembly GCA_945859605.1 of Lumbricus rubellus. Taxonomy (NCBI): domain Eukaryota; kingdom Metazoa; phylum Annelida; class Clitellata; order Crassiclitellata; family Lumbricidae; genus Lumbricus; species Lumbricus rubellus. The sequence goes on along the minus strand of OX243815.1, from coordinate 47,671,134 downwards.
ATGAGGAATCTCACGGATGTGAGAACGAGGACGTAGGCTAGTGAGTAGAAAACATTCTTAATGGGGGGTAGCCTAATAGAGAACCTAAGACATGGCTTGAATTGCAAAGTATAGCAGAGAAGAGGGTGGAATCAGCATGACCACAGAGGTCATCGAACGACTTCTGGTCGGCAGGCAGAAAGTTGAGACGCACCATTTTCCGTATTATTGCGTTAAGACGCGCCCGATTAGCCTACCAGAATTTGCAAAGCCAAACCATGCAGGGGAAGCATACAGAAGGCGTGCTAATGTGGTGGACCGATAGCCTATCGGTTGACGCAGGTTCTTACGGTGTAGGCTAGGCTATGAGCGGCGCTATAGAAATGACAAGGATATAATTTACATTACGTTCGTAGACAATTAACCTAACAAACATAGCCCAGATTAATTACTATTAGGCCTAATTCAAGCAAAATATTTATTTATGTTGCTTATATAAACTGAACTTATAGATTATGTATATAAAACCTTTGTAAAATTAGTTGTAGCCTATGTATTATGTAACATGCTGCGTTCTGCCAGCCTGAAGTTTTGATTAAACGAAAATTGATTGATTGAATCAAACTCGTTAATGCGTTGCCAGTGCTGATCACACGTTAAATACAAAATTTAGGCCTATAGCTGATCAAGATATTGTGGCCAAGTGAACGTTACCTCGGTTGTTTCATTTTTCACTGGATGGAAATTCGTCATCGTCACGTTAATCGGAAATAATTCTTCGATGAAATCAACGATAGAGGTTGAATTTACTTCATAGTAGTTAGAAAATGTGAAATTATTCGACGCCACACATCCATCAATGCTGAGCGGAGGAAGAGTCGGATATTTCTGTTTCATCATGATCGATCCAAAAGTCAACCACAAGCTGCCGATGAAACTCGTAATTCCGCCAATTAGCACTCCCTGAAGCAAGAAGGAACGAGTTTTAATGTGACGCAAACATGCAGGTCTAGTACAGTACGTACGCCTAATATTAATTTTTACCATAGGCCCAGGAGATGACGCGCGGGGATGATACATTGAATATTTTCAGTTTTCGATCTGCAGTTCTTTTGAGAAACTTCAATGCCGTATGTACGACGAGAAAACGGGCGCTATATGAAAATCAAGTCTAGCACCGCAAAGTTTAGGTGCGATTACAAATGGCACCGAGTAACGTGTTCCCAAAGCTCTACCTTCGCGAACTTTTGTAGGGACCTACTTGATGAGGTGCAGCGCCTAGGCTACCCGCACTTTTCATCTTCCATCGACAATATTTCTATGCAGTATCCTAAAAACGATAGGCTATTTGTCGTTCGGAAATAGCCCTCGCAGTGTTTATTGTCATGATTTGGTGTATATATATATATATATATATATATATATATATATATATATATATATATATATATATATATATATATATATATATAGAGGGCCTATATAATTATTATAAATATATATATATCAGATATATATATCAGCATAGCTATAGGTTAGCCTATTGGTTGTGCTTCGTTGTTCTCTCTTATCAGATTGTTGCGAGTTCGGTGATGTTGTTGATAGATATGATAACATATGAGTTACAACAGCAGTTCATGGACAGTAGATGATCATTTTTACAGTTTTTCATGGTGTTATGAATGACGTTTAGGCCTACTTGCTACCCATGGCACTGTTTAATCGTAGCCTAATAATACATTTATATAGCATCACGTCAAGAGAAACTACTCAGAGGCACTCCCGATCTGACAGCAGCTAGCAAACAACAATCAACGAGAGAGTGGTTTTCTATCGCTTGCAGAAAGGGGTAGAGAAAGACCACGGAGTTCTTTACGGAGATTGCTATACATGTATTAAACGTATCATATTCCAGAAAAATGGACCAACCACAGCGAAGCATTTTGTAGCTCTTTAGAAGTTTGAGCCATAGGGACAGCCAGGTTCATGTTTACACCACTTCACTACTTTTGCTGGCTCTTCCATCCAGGTTGCGTCCTGCGGGCCAAAAAGGCTCTACTTAAATGTACAGAACTCACCTAATTAGTGCTGGAAAATACAACAGACCTTGTAGTTGGCGTGCCTGCTGAGACCTCCAAGTAAAAACATCCCAACGGTTGGGCCTCTAAATGTTGCCAAGAGCGCAATCAAGATCTATATGACAGCATACGACAAATCCAGACAGACCGTATTGTGCAGTTTAAACATTGAACAGTCTACGTGATTATTATGCAGGCTATCTAATGAACAATTAGAGAAAGACAAATAATATTATTGGTGCTTAAAATGTGAGGGAAATAACTAAGTCTTGTAGGTTGCTGATGTACGCAATTATCTGCCACTTTGCTGCATCCCCTTAGACAATTTGAATAGTTTGTTCTCTTTGCTCCCGCCTCAGGAGTGCTATGGCTTAATCCAGGCGCTTTGTCTTTGTATGGAATGAACTTTCCCCAGTGCTCAAAGTTCGCCATGCCATCCTTTCTGCTAGTCTTTCCTCATCTTTCACTCGCCTCAAATCCACTGCCATTTCTCTTGTGGTAGATCGCACTGCGATCAATCCTGAAAGACTTTTGCTGAGAAGCGCTATATAAACGATCAGATTCAATTCCCTTTTGATCAGTTTAGTTCTGCTAGATCTTTAATCGCAAGTTTCTCTTTATAATTACATTAGCTCGCAAAAACCCATGCGAACAATAAGAAATGGTCGTTATTTCCGCGCATAGTAGGCTATAACTGCACGTCGGATGCCAACATTCTTTGCATGATTGTGGTGTTGAAAGCTAGTCGACCATAATGAGCACCTTATCGACTCTGAAACACATGAAGTTCGTCGATAGACTAAAGTGTTCGAAAAGAAAGCAGTCATTTGCATCTTTGCATTTGCAATCCATGTCTAATTTGAAATTGGAAATTTGAGATTACGTAGCCTAGGCCTAATCTTAATCGTAATCTCAAAATTTCTAGAGCGCCACTTGAAAGCCAAGCGCAGGGCACAAGCTTATTCACGAGCGCTGCATCAAGTGAGAAGGGTTGTCCAAAAGAGTAGTCAGAGGTGGTCGTGGTCCGGGTACCGACGAATCAAAGATGGTGTTTATGGGTCTTAGGAAGGTGATGGTGGGGACTGGAAAAGATGGATGTGGAACGGATAAAAAAGCGGAATTCAGATTAGTGTTTTTAAGACCCTGTTCATGTCATACCTGGAGAACGTGTCCTGGAGCAACCGACACCACGAAGGCCACTCCACAGCCGGTAACTCCGAACACGACCACTGCAATCATTCAGTTACTATGCGTTAGATTAAAATAATTTTGCTAAGCAATGATGCAAGAAAAAGGTAATAGCGTTTAATTACAAAAGAATGGTAGTCGCTTAAGCTACTGCTTACGCTGCCTTGCATAATATTATTATTCAATTTTTATTAGCCTCGACAATAAGTGGACGTGATGACCAATTTCTTCCCTCGACGTCTCAAGTAATAATTACCAATTTCGTGATAATTATTGTTTTCGAAGTGGCTGAGTTAGCTATAGAGAAATAGAGCTAAAATCAAATCACGAATTTCTTTCCAGATCGTATTTGAAGCTCCGACCACTTGGTAGAATAGACAGTCTGGCATGCTAACATTACACTATTGTAGTTGCACGCACTGGGAGCGCTTCTGAAAGGCTCTTGCTGCAAGAAGCGCTTTAAAAATGGTCAGATACAATACAATACAATATTGAGCATCGATAAAACAGCCATGCAACTTAATGAACAATGCAACTTATGAGCTTGCCATGTCAACAGAAAAGAGAACAGAAAGCAACGAGCTTAAAGAAATGTATAAAAGAAAACATAACAAAATGCATATGGTGTAGATGAGACAATGCAGCAAAACATCAGCAGTGCAAGAAAGAAAACTCAGTTTAGCAAGAGGACGAAGAGAGGAAACCGTCGGTATGAACTGTTAGCGACTTCAAACGCATAACAACAGGCATATGAAGTTGAATGGACAGTTTTCTGCCTCGAAGGATTTTCTTCCCAACGGCAATGGGCAGTGCGGCAAGGATGAACTGCATGATCACTGCTTGTGCTTTGGCGCTGCCAGCACAAAGCACAAACCGAGGAGGACGGAGACGCAAGTTATCTTCGTATTCATAGTGTTGTTCATCTGAAACTACTGCAGTAACTGCTGCGGTCAAGATGATCATGTTATGACGGCAAGGATTATGAAATGCATGATTAAGGAAGAGTTGAAAGAACCTAGGAATCTGTTGAGCAGAACTTTGCTTGAATCAGTCCAGTGCTTCAGTTTCCATTGAAGAATGTCTTCCCAACCCATCGCGGCTGTTTCACTCAAGTTGCTGGAAACTGTACTACGAATATTGATAAACATAAAAATAGTCGAAGAAGCAAGCACACTATTTTTAAGACGACGGTCTCTATCGTCCTAATATTATACGTAGGCCTATATGCATTGTGTGGCGACGACATAACTACTATTCTGTCAATCCTTCTAGGCCCATCTATGTTAGACTACTTCTGAATTTGTAGGCCCTTTCAACAACATAAGAGCGCTCAAGAAAGGATTTTTTTAACTGAGCTCAAAAGCTATAATTATCCTGCCATTGCTTTAAGAAAATGTATTTTCTTGCTCTTATCCTTCAGGCTGGCATTAATACCTCTGGCGAGGGGTCAGCCACTCGGATATCCTTCTACCCTTGTCTCTGTTTCCAGTAGGCTATCGTCTTTAAAAAATATATCTTGTTCCTATTAAATCATTAGGAGTCAAAGAAGTTTTTTAGTTAGAGGAAAATCAGAGATGAACCCCCAATGCAAAATGGTTGAAATACAACCGTTACAATCCTTAGTGGACAGCATTTCCCAAATGTTGTCGACTAAGAATTGTAACTAAAGCCGACTTGCAGAACAATATATACGAATTCTTGAAGGCAACAATTATTGTCAAAGCCAGTAGGCCTATTGACAAACAGATTGATAAGGTAGGTGATTACATTGATGTCTTACCTAAGTGCTCCTCCATAAAGTGCGGCAAGAAAAAGTCCAGCAAATCCGGGAGCATCGGTGAACATGTTCAAGACAAAGTGCGGCAACAGCTGGAAAGAACCACATTATTAAGCGCATTATATTAAGCCTGCAAATGTTACTGCATCGAAAGAATAAAATACATAAATGGTAGAATAAAATATTATAATTAGTACTTATGCAGCTAAAGTGCGAAAAATAAGTCTTAAATGATCAATAAATTAATGGATTTCATAATGAATTGCACGAAATAATTGTCAACACAGTCTACACAGAACCTTTGGAACATAATTATTATTTCAATGATGTTGAAACACTGGTCTGTAGTATTTCGGAATGTAGGCTACGACGTTTACGGTAGAAGGGAATATTTCTTAGCTAGCTTGTAGTGGCTGGGTTAAAATTCAGTTAGACCTATATATATTATAATTATAGGCTAACAAATATATATATATATATCCTATATAAAGAATTAAAGAAATATATAAAAACATAAATTATTATGGGCCATAATTATTCGTATAAATGGCATAGTAATAGTATTAATTTGTTAATATCCATCCATTAAAAAATTACGCTTGAATGAACCTGGTTTGCGTTCCTGATTTCGCCGTTGGCCAGTGGGTCGCAGTGAGTGGATGCGTAGAAAGCAACCACGACTAGTCCGGTGAAACATATAGTTAAGTTGATAAGCCAGAAGATTGGAACGCTGAGTGCAACGCTTCTGCAGTGAAAAAGTCGTACAACATTTTGATGATAGCTACATGTATAAGTAGCTTATTATGGTCCATATAATTTATATTGTGTAACTTGTGTTGGTCATGAGCCGTTCAATGAGGCAGGTAGAAATTAATCAAAACAGGTAGGACTAAGCTTAATTTTTCACAGCAAAAGAGAGACAGACATTTCTCATGAGAAGTCGATTGCTTCTTAACGTCCAAAGTTAGTTCTAATTAAATTTCTTTTCCCTTTAATGCCGGAGGGTATAGGATCTCCCATACCATTTACTACCATCTCGGCATTAAAGGGCTAACTTAGCCTCCAAAGTTACATGCAGTTCGAATTACATTTAACAATAAATAGAGGAAGGAGACTACTTTTGTAATAAAAATATGGAGACCGGTCAGTCTTGTGTAAGTTAATACACTTTGGGCTACACTGTAACCTGTCCACGGGCTCGTTGATTAAACGATAATAGTAATTATTAATATTATTATTGTCATAGTTATTATTATTATTATTATTAATTATTGTTATTACATTTTTTAAAAGTTATTTATTAATTAATTTTTTTGTTTTTTTATTTATTATTATTATTTTAAATTTGATTAATATTATTATAATTATCATTTTTATTTTTATTTTTATTATTATTATTATTTTTTTTTTGCCCTGAGGTACTTCATTCCCCCAGGGACTTATGAACTATTATTAACTGAAGAATGTATGTCTGGTGGGTCAGGCCTCGTCTTCAGGGTGTGAGGCAAAAGTGCCTTTGAAAGCGACCAGGTTGTAGCGTTGGATGCAAATGGACAGACGTTGAAAAAGAAAAGAGGCTTCACGTCTGTCACCACTGATTGAAGAGATGCGGCTGCCAATTTCATTAATGAAGTCTGAGGCCGACGGGTTGAGCGGACCCAATGTCTCTATGGCCACCGGCTGAAAGATGTAGGAAGTGGGCAGGCCTCCGTATTTTTGTTCTTTGCGGATGGCCGCCTGCACTGATGCAGGCCCGACCAAACCGTTCGGGTGGGCTATGTACGAGGCGGCACACGTATGAACGATGGTGGCATCCCACGCCAAGTATTTCCCTCCTGACCAGGGTATGAGGGTTGCCCCGTCCGGCCTTTTTCCATCGGATCTGAAGAGACCCGCCGGTTCCTTGATGCTTGGAATGTCCGCTCTGAGAAGGGCACGCCAAATGATGTCATTTATGGCGTGGTGACGAAGGGAGCGACCCATGGCTCTCCTGCAGACGAAACCATGATGGCCCTCGGGGCCAACTCCCTCGCCACAATGGCATGTGTGTGGACCACACAAGTCCAAGCCAAACCTCAGACCCACCGCCACCCGGACAGCCTCGTTATCCAGGACAAGGCCACAAGCGGCGATTGGGAGCGCGGACAGCCAGTCAGCTGAATGGGGACTGCCCGACGCGTCCAGCCTGGCTCGGTTGACTAACCCGACGGCACTCTGGCGGATTTCCGCCTTGTCCTTTTCAACCAGGGGCCTGTCCCAAAGGCTCTGTTTTCCGGGTAAGGGGTGCATTGTCGCCGGCAAGGTGTCGCGACGGGCCTCTAACAGATCCGACACGAACTGGTCAGGAGCTGCCACACCAGCCGCAAGGATGGCAGATTGCAGGTCGAGAGTCGACGCGGCTGAAGCCAAAAAGGCGGAAGAAGCCAGCGAAGCGACTCTACGGATGCCAAGTCCGCCATCTTTGATTGGTAGCCCGGCCTGCAGCCACTGGAGATCATTGAGAGAGCAGTTAACAATGGTCTCAATGCCCGTCCTCATGAGTCCATCTAATGTTACTAGGGCAGGGTGGTCAAAGCAGGGGGAGCAACGGAGAAGGTAACTCACTTTCGATGCGCCGAATGAAGAACGCAGTAAGATCAGGGCGTTCTGTGAAGGCAAAAGACACAGTCTCTCCAAAGCTCGCCTGAACACATCCCCATGACGTGCCAAAGCATCGTCCAGCGCCTTCTCCCTAAACAAAAAGGCACCCAACAAAAGTAGTGCTGTTCCCTCGACCCTAGTGTAGCTCGACAAGGGAAGTGCTAATTGTAATGTGGCGTCCGGGGAGAAAACCTCGCACTTGGTTGGGTTGAGGTGAAGGCCCAACAGTGGTCCCAATCCCACTACCAACTGCACGTCCCGGGCCACAGACTCCATGTTGCCGCCGAGAGTCAAATCGTCAAGGAATCCAACTTTGAGGTCAGACTCCAGCGATTCCAGCACCGGCTGCAATGGTAGACTAAAAAGGAGAGGGCCCAACGGGTCGCCCTGCTGGGGGCCAACCTGCGATGACAGAAACAGGTGACTAAACTTAAGGACAGATGGAATCGAATATGCTTGGTGAACAAATGGATAGATCTCTGGAATGATCTTGTGGACCGAATCCAACATGACGTCACGTCGTAAAGAGTTAAATGCGTTGGTTATTATTACTATTATTATTATTATTATTATTATTATTATTATTATTATTATTATTATTATTATTATTATTATTATTATTATTATTATTATTATTATTATTATTATTATTATTATTATTATTATTATTACACGAGTGTTGCACTTACAGTTTGGCTTGTGACAGAGTTTTCGTGGCCATATATCGCTGGGCACTGGACTGGGTGAAACCGAAGGCGGAGAACCAATTAAGCGTCGATCCAAAGAGAAATCCCCAGACGGTGTGTCGAACAGTTGGATCAGGACTCCAGCTACAAGAACAGCATTCCACTTTCTATCAAAAACGTTACGTAAGTCAGGACACAAAACTCGCAGCTGATCCATCTAGACCTTACCTTAAATCGTCGAGCAACACGATAGTGTGTTGTCTATGCGTCTGCATATCCTCTAGTCATAATTAGGCTATATTTACAATGTATAGCCTAATCGAGCCGTTTATAGCCTACTTCTGCATTACATTAAGGCTGCTCGTCAAACACATACCCTACATGTAGTTGTTTAAAAAGTTTGTTATTTAGGCTATTTATTTTTCAAAACCCTGGGTTTTTTGTTTTTTATTCCTCGTAGCGCTTTATTCGGTTTTTTTATGTAACCTTATGTATTTATTTACTGTCTGTTATCATTTTCCATAATTTTATTTCTTCTGATATTCATTACGTTTTCATTGCAGCCTGCTCTCAAGGATTCAGTTAACTAATGCCATTTAAAAAATCTGTTTAACATCATCAATTGAGAAATAGCAAATTGCATAAACAAGATTTTAAAGTTTTAAATGCAGTTTAAGATGCGACAAAGTCAAATTATTTTTGGTTCCTCTTTTGTGGTTTTCCGTTTTCCCCCCAATAAAACGTCGTTTTATTCATTTGTTTAAATTCCGTTTCCATCGTTTTTTTTACATCTATGGCCAATCATGTAATAAAATAACAATAATTAAAAAGCGATGACAATAGCAATCAGACATCAGTGTCTGATTTAATAGACATGATATTACTTTACGATGGAAAGTGATGCTTTGGAAAAAATATAGGGGGTCTACTTTCATATAGTAAGTATAAGCTTACTGCCTTTAGGTTTTAAGGAAGCATTATATTTTGACTTGTCACCCGTTTTTCTCATTGTATTTTTGTCATTTGCTTATTATAGCCTTCGTTTAGTTTTGTTTCTCCTTTGTCCCAAATGAAGTATATACTGCATTACAAGAATTGATAAACGTACTCAATCCAGTTCAGTCGACCTGATTCTGAGCAGAACTTGAAGACGTTTGAAAATCCTCCAACAACGACCAGACCCTAATGCGAGCATCAAGACAAGAAAACGGGTAGGCTTGGTTAGGTACATGGTAGATTAAGGTAAATTTCGTTGTCTCTTAACTGTCTCGAAATATAGTGATTTCATATAGTGCAAAAGTAGACATAATTATAAGGACAATAATGGTTTCACGTGAGCAGAACAATAATTATTGCTTATGGCGAGGCAATCTTGATGCTTCGATGATGATGATGATGATGATGATGATGATGATGATGATGATGATGATGATGAGAACAATTAAGATGATGATGATGATGATGGCGGAAGTTATGGTATTTGTGTTGGCAGCATGATGGACAACATGTGCTGATAGGGGTGAAATTTTGGGTGGTGTCATTGCGGCGTTTGCGCTCTTTCTTCTGTCGCTGGTTGCGACAGTGATGGAGGTGGTGTAACAGAAAGTTGAGATGGTGGCAGTGGTGTGATGATGGTGGCACTGTCAACATTAAGTTTGGTGGTAGTCTTCATATTAGAAATGATAAGGCCTATGGTTTGCATGATTTTGCCGTATTATGGCACTGATAGTGTTAATGGGTTAGACAAATCGTTGACTGATGCATAATCTTAAATTAGAATCCTGACCTTAATTAGAATTGCAATCATTCCTCCGATCATAATAAGACACTGGAACACATCCGCCCAGATCACCGCTCTCATACCTCCCTGTAAAGCCACATGCAGTTATTTTATATAGGCCTAGTGAATAATTATTACAGGAATATAAGTTATAGGCTACTGTTAGAGACATTCACAAGCATTGCATTGTGGTATATTGTATTTAATCATTTATAAAGCGTCTCTGGTAGGGTGAACCTTTCAGAGGCGCTCCCAGTGCGCAAGGCCATGCGAAAAGACGCAGGGTTTTGGAAAGGCTTAAAGCAGACGAGAGACTGCAAGAAAGAAGCCCAGAGCAATTAGGCCTATAAGCTAACAAAATAAAAGTTGATAACAATAGACTAATAAAAAAATAGTACGAACTCACTCAACAGCTTGCTACTTCCCAAGCCAGCATTTTGATTTCGAATTGTTTCCAGATAAAAAATTAAGTAAGTCCTGCCTTTCAATCTGAAAGTATTAACTTAGGAATATCCATCTCAATATAGAGTGAAATTCAGTCTTAAAATAACTCATTGCATTTAGGAAGCAAGTAAGAAATAAAAAGTCAAAATCTTAACGCATCTGCAGAATGGAACATCTTAAAATGCTCGGGGCCTACATGTATTGCTCATAGGGCCGAAATGTTGTCTTTCCTTTAAATACACCTACATGTATGCTTGGTGTATGCGCGGAAATATTCAACTCGTGGATGATAATTAGACCTATTATACATGATGATTAAGATGACGAAAACGACGATGGTCATGAATATGATGATCGAGATGATGATTGAAATGATGATTGAGATGAGGATTGAGATGATGATTAAGATGATGATTGAAATGATGATTGAGATGATGATTGAGATGATGATTGAGATGATGATGATGACGATGGACCATAAATTTTAACTAAATGTGACTAAATATTGCATCAAGCCGATCTCTGAGTAGGCCTACTAAGGATTTTTACAGGAATTTGTGGCACTACACAAACCCTTCTTTCCCTTCCCATTCTCCATAGTAAATAACACCCAATTTAATGACAACGACCTCTTTTACTATTTCTAGCTGCACAGAGGTGTTTTTACAACTGCACAGATTATTTCAGAATTGCACATTTTGTCAAGAACAGCACACTAAAGAAACCATCCTGAATACTCACTAGAGCGGTGTACGCGATTGCAACGGCCGCCATCGCAGGAATCGTTACCACAATTGGGAGACCTGTTGCTGAGACAACGACAAAAGTAAACGCTCAATAAAAATTGCAAATATCATTCCTCTAAGGTTAAGCGACTTCTTCGATAAGAAAACCTATTTGATATGGATGTGAACATTGCTCACCCTTAATAAGTACTGTTTATCGAGGCACCCTTGTTACGGCATGACGCTGTGTTGCGGCGCCATAAAAGTTTGTCGTCATTACATTACAATACCGCCTAATAGACCTTGCTCCTGCTAACCTTTGTGAGCTGTGTGGCTCCACTCTGAGTGCTCGACATTTCCGCTCCCTTCGTTCGACTGAACAAAGTCTGCCCTCAGTCCATTTTGCTCGTAGGCTACTTCCACTATGCAGAACCGAGCTTTCCCGGGGGTTGGACCGTTGGACCCTCAACCTGGAATGGCCTTCCTCTGACACTCTGCTCCCTTACTTAAAGTTCCTTCACAGGCTTTACTCTATCATCTTAATACAGTTTTATTTGGCCGCGTCGAGGTTGGGAGCGCCGCTGAGTAGCCCATTCGAAGAGGCATTACACAAATGCATTTAGTGAATTACATTACATTACGCTGACACTCGTTCTATTCTGCGTGTGACATCTTGACACAGTCAGACTGATTTGATTTATTCAATGAATCCGAGAATTTGTACATGCCTAGCGCCTCTTTTATAAACCTAACCCAGAGGCGCCATGAATGTTTATTCTTTGCGATTAACTTCAAGGCGAATTTGCTAGTTATAACGATTAACGTTGATGCAATATTTCATGACTGAAAACAAACCTGCTTCTAAAGCTGCCGAAGGGGCAAACAACGCCGTTCCCATTACCATGATCTGTAGAAAGCCAGCAAACAAGTTGTAAGCATCGCCTGAAAGTCTACCTAACAAAGGTGTCTATCCAAAGAGTGTCAGAAGAGGTGGAATTTATTTAAAACACAAATTGAAAAAGACACAAATCAAATTGCTCGAAATGATGTTTTCTCATATTCAGTCAGCCAAATCATTCGTATTTTGAACCACAACAGCTAATCTGACTTAGTGATAATCATCACATGCATGCCAGCCTGTAACCTTCCGATTATTCAATAGGCCTAAAGATATAAGCTTAGTTATGTTATAGCTGCTCTTACGCTAGCACATTGTAAGGAAGCGAACTTTAAACTAAGTAGCATGACATTTAGAGTCTACTATGAACACGAGCACAGAAACTTTGGTGCAGGCTACTAAACTGGAACAGTCATTTTAAAAGTCTTACCGACGCAAGGATGGAGAGTATGGACGCAAGAATTCTAACCGACTTCGACTTGAAGCGAAGCTCTAAGTACTGCAAACATAAGAAACACAGTTGCATTACAAATAGTGTGAGCATAATGGAATCGTAAATGTAATTTTATAAATAAATTGACAAATAAGAAAGTCGGTCAATCAAATCAGTCAGTCATAAACAATTTTAATCATGAGAAACATGTTAGTAGCCTAGGCCTAATGAAAGAAAGGGTGATAGCGTCTGGAAACTAGGCCTATCATAGGCGCCCAAATATAGGGGCAAGAGAGGGCACTTGTCCCCCTAAAAAATTGGCACCCATCTTTTAAAACTACTCTTTCGGAGTTTTAGTGAAAATTAATGTTTTCGTACTAAAGCATCAATGATGCATAGGCCCTAATGCGAAAATGAGAAATCCATATTAATTTTAACAACATCTATGAAAACACATCGACATCGATATTTACGAGTAGAGAGTAAAAAGTCCACAATGACAATACTATTATTAGTAATTAAAAGTTTATGCTGTCAGTTTCCAGCATTTTTCGATGTTTTGGAGACTTCAATAATTATTAGGCTAATACGGCTAAATGGGGAAAATTGATACCTGAAGCGGACGCATTAGTTGCGAAATAGGCTAACTGACTAGGCCCTATAGATCGAAATCTTCGTCAGTGACTGTAGCCTATGAGTCTGTATGACCATGATCGTGTCCAGAATTGGGACTATAGTCATGAGGACTATAATAAAATTGCGACCATAAACGGCTAACGTCATGATGAGGTCACGTTTAGCATGGTTAAGATGATGACGACGAAGATGACGACAGCGAAAGTCATGATTATAACCGGCAGTCGATCGAGTCGGTTATTACTTAGCCAAGTCGAGTCGATCAACTTGCAAGTCAAGTCGACGTGAGTCTTGCCAAGTCCTCGACTTAAAAATATTTTACTTAGGCTACGATATTTTTAGCTACGCCACAAATGACCAACCTGATATATAATTCCATGTTGGTAGGCTACACAACTGCAAAAATAATGAACCTTATTGGTCGCTTGTGCATTCGCATCAGTGGAACTGTGGAATTTGTTGACTACGGAGATACACTTTTCGCGATTTTACGGTTACAATAGAGCGATTAAGATGCGTTGAGAATGTCCTAACTTAGTAGGCCTAGTTTGAGAAACTTTGAGCTTTTTAGTTATGGAGTATATAATCTCAAAACGCTCGACAGTTTGTTCGTTAAAACATATTTAGGCCTACTAATGGGTTGTCAAATCCACTATATCTTTCTATCATGGGTAATAAGGGTGCGTCGACTTCTAACTCTGATGTGTGGCAACATATTGTCCCGCCTAAGGCTATAATAATATTATGCAGCGATTATTTACGAGACTCGCAACTGTCGCACACGATGTAGCCTACTCATACAATGTACCTGACCTAGTCACAATGTTATCTCCTTTCAAAACAAAAATGCCTACATTGCCGCTCTTCGGAATGGAACTGCTACATAATAATTTTTTTTCAAAAACAGGTAAACCGACATGGATTTGTAGAAAAAAAACGCGCAATATTAGCAGACACATTGAAGTATTTGTAGTTTTCGAAATTCATGAATAATTATTTAGGTAATGGGATGTAAAAAAATGCAACTGCAGTAGTTAGCAAATTTTGATCAGAATGCCACAGTCAACGTTGACGAACCTCGTTGATGCTGACTAACTTCAGAGGGTAGAGCCACCGAACGGACACCTGCATGGCGAGAAGCATAGCAAGCGAGAAGGAAAACATGACCATGATCATGTATTGTGATCCGTAGCTGTACATCTCAGCTGTCGTTCCCAGCATGCCTACGGCTGATATGAAGGTGGCGATAAGAGACAGAGCTGTTGGAAGGACCTTCAGGGTACGGTTTGCCATGATGAACTCGGATGTTGTCTTCTGTCTACCACCTGTTAGTGAGTGGTAGACTCCAATCCCAAGTGAGATGGCGATAAATGCCACCAGGATCAAATAGTCCGGCCAAGATAAGTTATCCATCTTTGTGATTCTTTATTGCAGCGGATTTCCTGCAACAGCAACCTGCGCAGAGTAACAGATGGCACTTAACACTCCATTGATGCAATTTCTGGACTCCACTATTTCAGATTGCTAAGAACATCCTCAGTCACAAGAACATTAGGCCTACCATTTACTTCGACAAGTAGAGGCGTGGCTAGCTTTCCATGGGACCGTGTTCAGAGATACCGATTGAGACCCTGTTTGACCTTGTATAAGTATTAAGGGGATTAAGGACGGTAATCTGCCGTTCTTGCAACCAAGATTACCAAACTAAACACTGATATTTGCTATAAACACATGCAATAGGCCTACAACTCATTCGAAGGCCCGTAGCGCAGTGGATAACACGCTGACGTAGAGAGCGAGAGGTAACGAGTTCGCGCCCCATGATAGGACGGACGTGCTTTGTAGGCTGCTATTAGCGCCAATTATTGCAGGCTGTCTGTCCTGTTAGTAGTTACGATTTGTGTATTCTGTCTGTTATCTACGCTCTTGTGAATTGTTTCAATTGTTGTAGACCTACATTGTGACCGGTGTCGGTCTCTCAAACGGATTGCTGAATGAATAATTTTTTTATATTATATTTAATTATTTATATTAGTGTTAATAAATGAAAAACTAACTCACGCTTCAGAAAAGACTGGAGAACTGGGTAAAATCGCTAGTTACAGAAAACCAGTGCTGATCAGCGGATATCGTTGAAAGCATTGGATCATGGTGTTTAAAATTTGCTTCGGTTACAGTTTGAGGCGATAAAAATCCGGGACGCGCAAGCCGATAAATCAGAGCGCGCACGTTTTAAGGACACATTCAAAACCTTTCCACGCTGTTATATAGGTCTAAACAAGACGTGCTCATTCTGCTCAATGCTCATCGTAAAATACCTGTTACATGAAGGACATAGGCCCTATGTGACATATGTTGCAGTATCATGCTACACAAGCCACATTATCTATATAAATAAAAATGAAACTTTCCAATAGTTTGCCATGAGTGTTCTCGAAAACTGACGGACCGATTGGTTTTGAAAAGTTTACAAAACCTTCCACTCCAATAGAACCGTGTTGTATTATGTTTTTTCCCCGAAAAAACGCAATCTTTTTCACAAAAAGTGAACTTTGAATTCCGTTCAACCGCCATTTGCAAATTCAACAACACCGCGCGGGGTTGTCAGATTTTCGAAACGTGTTGTCCCGAAATCACGCTGTAAAGTCGCCCAAAAGTCGCTAGATGATCTGGGTTGCCACAAGTCGCCCAAAAGTAGCGATAGCGCATATGTCGCTGTCGAGGAGGAACGGTGTGAGGGTGGAAAGGAGGGAGCGAGACGAAGAGGGAGGGGGAGGGGGAAAAGGACGGGGACGGGGAGGGGGAGGGCGGTCTTTTCTGCCACAGCAACGCGTGGCCGGGTACAGCTAGTAGTAAATAAAAAAATTGAGCATTCATGTCCTTGGGGTTAGCCTGAGAGGCAGTCATACGTATGAAATGTTGGCAACTTTATTTTCTTCGCTTCGACATGTCATGAAGGCAGATGGTCAGACCAATCGTCTTCCTCACCGTCTAATCTTCCCACCGACCCAATGTACGGCTGGCATAGACCTTCTCGTTGCTGGGTTGACTCGGGACACAGGTGGGCTAGAAAACCAATTTTCCACAGCTGCCACCTTAACAATCTTCAGTCCACAATTAATGTCCGTGATTATCCTGCACCTACATTTCTTGTGCAGGAACTTATTGACGACCTACTGCCTTTCCTCACGAACCTATGCAACCGATCTATCAGTGAGACATGTTTACCAGCTTCACAGAAACGATCGATTCTTCTGCCTGTTCTTAAGCGTGATGGTTTAGATGTGAATGATCCAGCTAACTATCGTCCGATTGCAAATGTAACTTTTCTCTCTAAACTTCTAGAGCGCATTGTTGCTAATCAGTTGATTGCATATTTAGATGTTAATGAGCTGATCCCTTCGCAGCAGTCGGGCTTCCGGAGGTACCACTCCACAGAGACCCTTTTGCTCAGGCTGCTTTCTGACCTGTACTCTGCTATGGACCGCGGTCAGGTTACACTCTTGGCTCTCTTCGATGTTTCTTCTGCATTCGATTCTGTGGACCACTCCATCCTCTTACAACGTCTTTCTACATCCTTTGGGTTAGTTGGCCAGCCTCTAGAATGGCTGCGTTCCTTCTTATCCGACCGTTCAAACTGTGTGGTTATTGGTTCCTCTAGGTCCCTCTGGGTTCCTGCTCCCCTTGGTGTACCTCAGGGCTCCGTACTTGGCCCTCTGTTATATCTTCTCTACACGGCTGATCTCTGTTCTCTACTTGAGTCTCAGGGGCTCCTTCACCAAATCTTTGCTGATGACACTCAAGCTTACATACATTCTAGCCCATTTGACTCAGTTAACACTGTGCGCCTGATGTGCCTGACTGTTGACGTCCTTTCTTCTTGGATGGCGTCAAACCGGCTTCTCTTAAATCCCAGTAAAACGCAATTCATTTGGCTGGGCGGCCGTCGGCAACTTGAGAATATTGACCTGCCTCTGCTAGCTCAATTGTTTCCGGATGTTACTTTCTCTTCTACGGTCCGTGACCTGGGTGTCACCCTTGACTGTGAACTCAGTCTCACCCAGCATGTTAACCTTGTCGCTCGAAGCTGTTATTATCAGCTTCGTCAACTCCGTGTGATTGCTCGCTCTCTCTCTCATGATGCGCTAGTTGTGCTTGTTCACGCCTTTGTAACTAGTCGTATTGACCATTGCTGCTCAATCCTTGTTGGCCTTCCCCTTGGGGTTCTGGGACGGTTAGATCGGGTTCTACGCTCTGCTGCCCGACTCATCGGACGAATTCCTAAATTTTCGCCTGTCTCTGCTTACATGCGTGATGTGCTGCATTGGCTGCCAATAGCCCAACGCATCAATTACCGCATTGCTGCCCTTGTTTCTCGATGTATTCTTGGTTGTGCTCCATCTTATCTGCGCGTCCTCTGTCGTCCTGTCTCTGACATTGAAGCGCGTCGGGCCCTTCGCTCCGCTGCGAAGGGACAACTGCTTGTTCCACGGGCTCGCTTAGCTACCAGACAGCGCCGAGCCTTCTCGGTTGTGGGACCGTCAATCTGGAATGACCTCCCCTCAAACCTCCATCTCCTCCATCTGACCAGTCAATCTTTATTTCTCAAGTCTCTTAAATCTTTTTTCTTTGGTCGTGGCTGGGCTGGGAGCGCCTCTGAGTAGTTTCTTGAAGAGGCGCTATATAAATTCTAATAATGAATGAATGAATGAATGAGTATTAACTAAATCTCGGGAATTAGGATTATCAACGTATTAATCAATCAATCAATCAATCAATCAATCAATCAATCAGACTGGCTTAGAACGTATTGCATGTATATAGGTTTTAAACTCGGTCTCAAGGTCACTGTCTCGACTTTTAGGAAACTGGCGAATATAATTTTATCTTGGTGTCTCTTGGCAGTTGCGTCGGTAGGCCCTAGTTCTCACGCAAACTGTCCTGAGTTACGATTGCTGAACTTCATACGCTATTAAATTGCCATGTGCCGGTGTGGTAAGTCGGCTACTAATATTCTACTTAGGGGGGACACAGGGGCGGTCTCCACAATGTTTGTGGAGGGGTACCGTCTCCACCACAAACTCATATGCTCATGAACCCTCAACAGCATTTGAGAAATTTTCATAAACAGTAGGCCTACCGTAAAATTACTAGTGTTACGACATAGGCCTATTGGTAAAATCTGGCAAAATAGACGTAGACTAAAATAGGACATCACCGTTTTTGACAGGGAAAAATTATACATTTTCATAATTATTTTTACCAACCAAATGACATAAAAGGAAAAGCTTTTTCCATGAGAATTCGACCAAAATTTAATGACTAAAAAAGTCGCCAGAAAATGTTGTCGGCGGCTCTGCCGTCCGCCAAAAATGACGACCTCGGCGATCCTTCTTCGAGCACTCGTTCACCTAACGGTCCTAACCCCAGTTCTGGACCAAGTCTTCGCCTATGTAAGTAGACCTAATCAGTTCAATTCAATTAAGTTCAATTAGTTTAGTGAACGCAGTATAAACAGTTACAGTAGCAAAAACATCAATTGAGCAAATATTACCAAGAACTGAAAAAATACCTGAATTTTAATTTGAGGCAGCTTAATAATTGGAAGTTGGCAACAGAGAGCAAACCTGAATGGACGGGTCCCGCTAGATATGGGCCCATTGAACAAGACTAGTGAGTGACTATTATAAGTGCTGACAAGAATTAGATAAAAAAAACTGTCATAAGTTGGACCCGTTATAGAAAGTAGAAAGTAGGAAGCTAATAGGCTATAATTACTGCATGCTAATACACTATTTTATAGGCAAATTGGGAAACTGGGAAACTAGTTAATAAGGTTTAATTGTTTAATCCTATAGCGTGTAGGCCTACTAAACTGTAGACACAGATTGTAACTTATTCTTTACAGATTGCAACATGTAAGTTACTCGATCGATCCTTTTACAAAACAAGATTAATTTTGTGCGATCTTTTCTTAAATGAAACTGCTCAGCAATTTCTGTGAATCAATCTTGATTTATTTTAGTTAGGCCTATAGCCGAATTGTTGTCGATTATGTATATAGACCAAGCTCAGGCTAAGACAAAATATGTCTGTTTATAATGAGGCAAGAGCAAAGCTATTTACTTATTTCTTTAGACCTACTTTCGCCTACTCTGCATCAGATTGTGATTCTAACTGTTCATGATTTTGTTCATTTTGATTAGTTTAATAAAATGTATGTAAACGACGATTCTGCGTGTTGCTATCTAATCTTAAATCCAGACTGTTTGACAGTAGTGTTTTCAATCTACCTATTATTTAGCTATATCTAGGAATGCACGTATAGACTTACAGCCAATTGAATGCAAGCTCAGATAATTATGCAATGACCGTTCCCATGAATACATGACATTGCGATAGCCATATTTGCCTTAATGTTTTTTTCACTTGCTTCCTAACTTTCGATATTCAACATCATCTGGGTAATTTGTGTCTTCATCAATTTGCCCATTTGTTCGCTTTAATGGAATGTTTATAGACGATGTCTGTTTGGTTGTTGGATCGAGACATGGTTAAGCGGGTTCATTTATCTGGTCCGTTGCTTCTTCTTCAATTTCACCCTGTTCAGTCAAGTTCAAATATTGTTGTTATTCCGCAGTCAGTCTAATAAAATAATAGTCCTACGATCCGAATTGGAAGACAAAACACTGAATAGCCTATCAAGCTGTGAGTTCTGACTATGTACTCTGGCGACGATTGGCCAACAGTAGCCTAATTGATAATTAATAGAGGTAGAGTAGGCCTAATTAATTTATAACGATTTCTTTTACTTTAACATAAAAAGCATGACTTCATTTAGGCCTACATTTACATAATATTTAAGGTAGATTATAATAATTTAATGACCATAAACATATGAAGCATAATATTTTCGCCATAGAAATTTGTAGCTTACGATTACGATGACGATTAGAGTCTATGTTCTGGAACTTTTACTTTTTTAGCTGTCGTATGCCAGTTAAATTGGTCTTTCGCAGTATTCTGTTCTAGACATGATTGAGTGTGTCCAATGTCCATCGTGGATTGGATGTCTTCGAAGATATTAGGCTATATTATTGTTGCATAGCCCTTCTTGTACCGGAAAAGGTCGCGCATCTTATCGACGTGGCAATCAAAATGGAATTGCTTGAATGCAATTTACTAGTCAGCGGATATTAAGCAATAAATTGGTCATTGTTATTAATGACGAGGCTACCTAATAAGAAAATATTGGGTACGCAAAACAAGATAAAGTCTAATCAGGAGAGATACGCATAAATATAGGCTACTTGATGCGGTGGTCACAGTGTTGACGGTGTTTGCAAATGAAAACTCATAGGCCTATTATAGAGCAGGACTTTATGAGCGTTCAGTTTTACGCATAAAGTGCAGTTCTAAATCAATTTGCGCAGTTGCAAGAGCATTTTGTGTGCAGTGAATTTTTTTTAGAATTATTGCTCAACGTCATAAATTATTTTGAATTATTTGCGATAGTGTATGGGAAAAAGACAGGGCAGTGGCGTAGACAAGGCTAAAGGGGGGGGTTATGGGGTTAAAACATTTGCTTAGGGAAAAGTTTTTTTAAAAGGTTATTTATCTATTTAAATAAGAAAAAACCAAAACGATTGTTTGCAGCAACAATTGTTTTTCTTACTTTATTCCCTTTGTTACTTAATTCCCTTTTCATAATACTGTTGGGTTGGTGTCAGGAAGGCATCCGGCCAGGCCATAACCCACCCCCCATTATAAATTACTGGCTATGCCACTGGAGAAGAACAGGAGTTGAACAAGACGGTGCATGGTAGACTGGAGCCCTGACCAATAAAACCTCACAAAGCTGGGGGAGCGTAAAGAATCCTGACCAGAGTAGTGTCCATCACCATAATTATCGTGAAGGTGAGGACCATGCAAGCAATGAGCAACTATAGGGTGCACGGCATAGAGGAACTGGTAGACCTGGGAGTCGACCCCAATAAGTCGACTCCAGTCGACTTGGCCATCTCAAGTCGGGTCGGGTCGTTTCTGCTTACCTTAACTGACTCCAAGTCGAATTTCGTAGAGGAAAGTAACTTGTAGTTGTTGTATACACAACC
This sequence comes from Lumbricus rubellus, assembly GCA_945859605.1. NCBI lineage: Eukaryota > Metazoa > Annelida > Clitellata > Crassiclitellata > Lumbricidae > Lumbricus > Lumbricus rubellus. The sequence continues at coordinate 47,649,756 of OX243815.1, read as the reverse complement.
GAATTCAACCGACTTCAGACACAAAAAACCTATTTTTTAAATTTTAAGCCAATGATTGTGAGGCCTACACGGTATTTAAGCAGTTTTTTGTAGAGTGTTTAGAAGATTGAACGAATCATAGACCTACCACACTGTTCTAATTTCTATGGGATGCCTATAGCATTGCCTACACCGCGCGTGAAGACTGCAAAATAATTTTTGCATTATCGAAGCCGAATAATTTGTTATTCCATGCTAAAAATTCAACAGTAGGCCCAGCCTACATTTAATTAACAAAATGGCGAATCGAAAATGAATGCTTATAAATGTGAGCACGCCTGCCTTATCAAGACATGAACTACGATGCATAATGCTCTACCTTCTCCGAGACTCCGTGTCATCCAATGCTCCACCTTCACCCCACCCCACCCCACCCCCACAAATTAGTCAGCTATATCTATAAATGCACGTGTAAAATGCACGTGTACAGTCGATTGAATTCAAGCTCAGATCATCATGTATATGATCGTTCCCAAATAGGACATTGCGTTAGACATTATTTGCATTCATGACTTTTCTTCACTTACTTACTTACTTTCGATATTCAACATCATCTGGGTAATTTGTATCTTCATCAATTTGTCCGTTTGTTCGTTTTAATGGAATGTTTGTAGACGATGTCTGTTTGGTTGTTGACTCGAGACATGGTTCAGCTGGTTCATCTATCGGATCCGTTGCTTCTAATCCAATTTCACCCTGTTCAATCAAGTTCAAAACTGTTTTTATTTCGCAACCAGTCTAATGAATAATAATAATAATAATAATAATAATAATTATTATTATTATTATTATTATTATTATTCAATGACAGTAAAGTATTTCATTGTTAAAAAACAGTTATGAGTTATCCGCATGCAGACGGCAATCGAAGCAGCCAATGACGTCATTTAGAGGCCTGTATAATTCAAGTGTATAGGCCCTTTAACAAAAGTAGCGCTATGCTATTGATTGCGTAAGACAGCTGGCCAACGCAGGAGGCAGATACTGGAAGGACACCTCAGAGCACATGAGACTCACCTGGCAAAAGAACCAAGAAACCTCAGCATGAATATGCACCAGAAACCTGGAGACGCCACGTTGAGGACTCGTCATCGGCCACGGCCTGACGGAGGAGATATATATATATATATATATATATACACAGACAGACAGACAGACAGACAGACAGACAGAGGGATGGAGAGAGAGATAGAGACAGACAGACACACAGATAGAAAGACAGAAAAACAGAGAGAGAGAGACAGAGACAGAGAGAGAGGCAGAGAAAGAGAGAGAGAGAGAGAGAGAGAGAGAGAGAGAGAGAGAGAGAGAGAGAGAGAGAGAGAGAGAGAGAGGGAGGGAGAGAGGGAGGGGGAGGGAGGGAGGGAGGGAGGGAGAGATAGAGAGAGAGAGAGATTCACTAGTACGACTAATAGAAGTTAATTGATTTGTTCGCGTTCATGTCTTGGTAAGGCAGGCGTGCTCACATATTTATAAGCGTTAATTTTCGAATCGCCATTTTTTGTATTAAACGTAGGCTCGGCCTACAGTAACTGTTGAATTTTTAGCATGGAATAACAACAAATAAGTGTAGGTAGGAAGGGATGGTTGGGCGCTCTTTTCAGCCACAGCAACGCGTGGCCGGGTACAGCTAGTGTCTGTCTATAATGAGGCAAGAGAAATGCTTGACCTAAGACATGCATGGTCATTGTTCACGTGATTACTGTATTAGGCTACTTACATGTAGTTAGAGCCTGCATGTATTTCTTTGCTTTCGCCTATATTTAATATTCTGCATCAGATTGTGATTCTAACTGTTAATGATTTTGTTCATTTTGATTAGTTTCAATGAAATGTGTGTAAACGATGATTCTGCGTGTTGCTATCTATTCTTAAATCCAGACTGTTTGACAGTAGTGTTTTCAATCTACTTATTATTTAGCTATGTCTAGAAATGTACGTATAGGCCTACAGCCAATTGAATGCAAGCTCAGATAATTATGCAATGACCGTTCCCATGAATACATGACATTGCGATAGCCATATTTGCCTTAATGTTTTTTTCACTTGCTTTCTAACTTTCGATATTCAACATCATCTGGGTAATTTGTATCTTCATCAATTTGTCCGTTTGTTCGCTTTAATGGAATGTTTGTAGACGATGTCTGTTTGGTTGTTGACTCGAGACATGGTTCAGCCATTTCCTTTATCGGGTCCGTTGCTTCTACTCCAATTTCACCCTGTTCAGTCAAGTTCAAATACTGTTGTTATTCCGCAGTCAGTCTAATAAAATAATCGTCAACTAGCTACCGTACTGTAATTATAGTCCTACTATCCGAATTGAAAAACACGACACTGAATAAGGTAAAACTGCCTTGACATGCATAAGCTCTTAAGGACCATCATAATACGTGTTTGATATAGTTCCAAACTATGGTAAAAAGAGTAAAAAATTAATTATTTTGATTGTCACTATTACTATTACCAATATTGCTATTATCGTTTACTGTCGATTACATTTTTAGTCTATTCAAATTTTGCCCTAATTCAGCGTTAATGAAATCAAGGAAGACCGGTCAAGGCAGTATTTGCTACCTATTAACTTTTCCTGACTCCTGTAGTTGCACTGTACTAACTAGGCCCTATTTAACGATGGTAGCAGTTGACTTTTGTGTGCAATAAACAAATCCATTCATTTAGAAGATGATTAGTTTTATATATTTAGCAAGAGAAGCATTTCTCCTGCAGATGAACTATTGTGGGAACAAGTGATCAAAGACTCAGTTTCACCTTCCACATGCAAAACGCATTTTGATAAAATAGCTTTCAGCGCAGCTTACGTGAGAAATCTTCAAGGTCCTGACGTCGGATTTTGATTTGCCTGTCCACTTGAAACAATTTCTAAAATTGATCAGTAATTTCTCGTCCACTTCTTCTTCGAGTGATCGATCTCCTGTGAAGGAAGAAACAAAATCAACCAACATCACCTGTCTTTGATAAGTAAATTTTAAAAAACAAATTCATATTGTATGTTTGGCTCAATAACAGATAGGCTACTCTGCAGCAATGAACTACGCATCTTTATGAAAGCATTTCTCACAGTCGCAAATGACTATTTCGAAAACTTTCTATACAGGCTATAGTGGGGCGCGGTGGTGCAGTGGGTATGCTCGAGGCCTCGCAGCCGAAGGGTTGCAGGTTCGAATATAACCTCAAGTCGTCGCGTAGAGACCTTGGGCAAGTCCTTCACTCGCAATTGCTCAGCGCTTCGGCGTGAAACTCCGATGAAGTGTCCGCTCTGAAGTCGGGAGCGCCTGTGAGTATGGAGCTTGAAGAGGCGCCATAACAAGTGCATATATATGTAATTATGTATACATATATATAAATATATATATATATATATATAATATAGTGTCATATCAAACCGATAGAATAGCAGACATAAAGATAATAGGGCCTATAATGGGATGCTACTATTATTACATATTATGTAATAATAGTAGCATCCCAGGAAACTTAATAATATAGGCCAAATGATGGTGTTATATGGTATACACTTCCAGTATTATCTGCTGCAAATGTTGAAGGTAGGATATTATATCTTACTGAGAATGAAAGATGCCACCGTTCCAACGATTACCGCTACCAGCGGCCATAGCAGTGGGTACCATAAATACGAAATGGAATAGAATTTCTCTAGTCCGTGCGCAGGAGTCTACAGAAACAACACATGCCGTGGTCAAGCATCACACTAGAGTTCCATCAAAGCAATTCACATCGCCTACCTTGAAAAGGCGCTATATAAATATATGAAATAAACAAATTAAAATAATAAAATGTTAGTCTCACCACCATGTAATTTTGCAACTTTTTAATCATTTCTTGCTTAGCCTAATAATTAGCTAAGTGTCATTAAATTTGTAACGCAAGCAAGGTCACACCGAAATATGAATCTCAGGCATAAGGTTGCCTTATCAATAAAACTCAGAGGTATAGGCCTACAGTTTTACAATTTGTAGCAAAATAGGCCTACAGTATCACATAGCGCACTGCAAGACAATGTCGGCAATAATAGAGGAAACGAATATTTTATCACAATAATTCTTTCTGAACAGCTAACCTATCTACATTTCTGTCTCATATTAAAACGAATTTTTTTCTCTCTCGGGTTCTCGCACTCGCAGCGCAACTGAATTTTCGTGGTTATGAGCGGCGCTATAGAAAATAATGACAAGGATATAATTTACATTACATTCGTAGACAATAGAACTAGCCCATAGCTGATCAAGATATTGTGGAATTTGTGGCCAGGTGAACATTAGACCTACCCCGATTGTGTGATTTGCAACCGGATGGAAATTCGTCATCGTCGTGTTAATCGGAAATTCCTCGATGAAATGGACGAAGGAGGTTGAATTTATTTCGTAAAAAGTGAGATTATTCGACGCCGTACATCCATCGATGCTGAGCGAAGGAAGAGTTGGATGTCTTCGTTTCATCATGATCGATCCAAAAGTCAACCACAAGCTGCCAATGAGACTCGTAATTCCGCCAATTAGCACTCCCTGAAGCAAGAAGTAACGAGTTTTAATGTGACGCGCTGTTACATTAGCCCAGTAGGCTAGGCTAATATTTTACCATAGGAGATGACGCGTGGTGATGACACATTGAATATTTTCACGATTTGTTATGCAGTTTATTCTTGTTCTGAGAATCTTTAATGACGTAGGCCAGTGGTGGCCAACCTGCGGCACGCGTGCCACTTGTGGCACGCCGGCCTATGATGAGTGGCACGGAGGACCATGAAATTTTGGAAAAATATTTATGCTAGATCTGCTAGTTTACAATGTTATCTCTTAGGCCAAGACTTAGGGCCTAGGCGAGTCTCAGGCACCTCTGTAACTCCATAGCTGCAGTGACCAGGGCAAGGTTAATTAACTGCAGACGGACACAGCACAGGCGCTCGAAGTCGACTGAGGCAGGCTCATCAGTCGACTGACGGTCAAAGTCCACACTCTCCACAGCATCCATTCAGAGATAAGAAATTGAGTTTCACCCCACTGTATAGAGTTGCAGGATGAAAGAACGGAAGAGACTTCCTGATCTTTTCAAAAATAATAGGCTATATGTAGTGGCACGCGGACGGTACGGGCGATAGTTTGTGGCACACTGAGTATAAAAGGTTGGCCACCACTCACGTAGGCTATGTGCGACGAGAAAACGGGCGCTATATGAAAATCAGCTTGAGGTCTAGCACTGCAAAGTTTAGGTGCGATCACAAATGGCACCGAGTAACGTGCTCCCAAAGTTCTACCATCGCGAACTTTTGTAGGGGCCTAGATCTACTTGATGAGGTGCAGCCTATACCCGCGCCTTTCATCTTCTATCGACAATATTTCTATGCAGCGTCCTAAAAACGATATTAATTGTTGTCGTTCGGAAATAGCCCTCGCAGTGTTTATTGTCATGATTTGGTATATCAGCATAGCTATAAGCCTAGGTTATTGGTTGTGCTCTAGATAGTGTCCTCTCTTATCAGATTGTTGCGAGTTCGGTGATGTTGTTGATAGATAGCCTATAATAACATAGGCCTATCAGTTAAAACAACAGTAGATAATTTTTACAGTTTTTCATGGTGTCATGAATGATGCTTACTTGCTACCCATGGCAGTGTTTAATCGTAGCCTAATAATACATTTATATAACATCACATCAAAAGAAACTCCTCAGAGGCGCTCCCGATCTGACAGCAGCAAACAACAATCAACGAGAGAGTGGTTTTCTATCGCTTGCAGAAAGGAGTAGAGTCTAGAGAAAGACCAAGAGGTTCTTTATGGAGACTGCTATAAGCTTACATGTATTATACGTATCTTATTCCAGAAAGATTCACCAACCACAGCGAAGCTTTTTGTAGCTCTTTAGAAGTTTGAGACACAAGGACAGCCAGGTTCATGTTCACACCAGTTCATTACTTTTGCTGGCTCTTGCAGCCAGGATCGTCTTGCGGGCCAACGAAGCTCTACTTAAATGTACATGTATAGAACTCACCTTAGTGTTGGAAAATACAACAGACCTTGTAGTTGGCGTGCCTGCTGAGACCTCCAAGTAAAAACATCCCAACGGTTGGGCCTCTAAATGTTCCCAAGAGCGCAACCAAGATCTATATGACAGCATAAGACAAATCCAGACAGACCGTAATGTGCAGTTTAAACATTGAACAGTCTACGTGATTATTATGCAGGCTATCTAATGAACAATTAGAGAAAGAAAAAGTATTGGTGACATATGATTAGTTTGCCCTCTTTGCTCCCGCCTCAGGAGTGCTATGGCTTAATCCAGGCGCTTTGTCTTTGTATGGAATGAACTTTCCCCAGTGCTTAAAGTTCGCTATGCCATCCTTTCTGCTAGTCTTTCCTCATCTTTCACTCGCCTCAAATCAACTGCCGTTTCTCTTGGAGTAGATCGCACTGGAAGCGATCCTGAAAGACTTTTGCCGGGAAGCGTTTTATAAACGATCAGATTCAATTCCCTTTTGATCAGCTTAGTTCTATTAGATCTCTACTTGCAAGATTCCTTTTATAATTACATTACCTGACAAAAACCAATGCCAAGAAAAAGAAATTGTCGCTATTTCCGCGCATAGTAGGCTATTAGCCTACTGCATGTCGGATGTCAACATGTTTTGCATGTGGTGCTGATAGCTAGTCGACCATAATAAGCACCTTACCGACTCTGAAACACATGAAGTTCGTCGATAGACTAAAGTGTTCAAAAAGAAAGCAGTCATATGCATCTTTGCATTTGCAATCCATGTTTAACAGTTTAACTTGATTGAGATTACGTAAACATTTCTAGAGCGTCCCTTGAAAGCCAAGCGCAGGGCACCACCTTATTCAAGAGCGCTGTATCTACTCATATGGATTGTCCAAAAGAGTATAGTCCGAGGTGGTCGTATTCCGGGTACCAAAGAATCAGAGATGGTGTTTAGGTCGAGAGTTGAAAGACGAAAGATCAGGTGAGTTGGGATAAGAGTAGGCCTACCAAAAGAGATAAAACTTTAGTTTTGAATGGAAAGCCCGAGTAGCGATGGATAGTGAAGCCTTAGAAAGGTGATGTTTGGTGACTGGAAAAGATGGATGTGGAACGGATAAAAAAAAGCGGAATTCAAATGAGTGTTTTTAAGACCCGCTGTTCTTGCCATAGCCTACCTGCATAACGTGTCCAGGAGCCACCGACACCACGAAGGCCACTCCACAGCCAGTAACTCCAAACACGACCACTGCAATCATTCAGTTACTATGCATTAGATTAAAATAATTTTTCATAAGCAATGATGCAAGATAGGGCAATAACGTCTAATTAGAAAAGTATGGTAGTCTCTTACAGGGCCGGATTAAGGCATGTTCAACTTGTTCGGCCGAACAGGGGCCTCGCACTTTAGGGGCCCGCACATGGTAAACAAAATGTAAGGAAAAAATTGGTATATTCTGAAGAAATTTTGACCAAACGACTAAAACAAGATCGTCAGATTTTTCGGCCGAAGATCCTCAAAAAATTACCGAACAGGGCCCCACATTTTTTTAATCCTGCCCTGATCTCTTAAGCTACATAACTGCTCAGGCAGCCTTGGAAAAAATTATCAGCGACTTCAATTTTTTTATTAACCTTGAAAATCGAGGGTGGTGACCAATTTTTTCCCTCGACGTCCTATGTTTTCCACTGGCAATTTCGTGATAATTATTGTATTCAATGTGGCCGAGTTAACTATAATAGAGGACGCATATGGAACTAAAAAAGAGCGCGAATTTATTCCCAGATCGTATTTGAAGCTCCGACCACTTGGTGGAATAGACATAGTCTGACATGCTAATAGTTACACTATTGAGCATCGACAAAACAGCCAAGCAAAACTTACTGAATAATACAACTTGTAGGCCTAAGCTAGCCATGTCAACAGAAAATGGGAAAAGAAAGTAACGAGTTTAAAGAAATGGTAGGCTATAAAAGGAAACATAACAACATATGGTGTAAATGAGGCAATGCCAAAAAAATAGCAGTGCAAGAAAGGAGGCGCAGTTTAGTAACAGGACGAAGAGAGGAAACCGTGGGTAGGAATGTTGACGACTTCAAACGCATAACAGCAGGCATGTAAAGTCGATTGGACAACTTTCTGCTTCGAAGGATAATCTTCTAAATGACAATGTGCAGTCAGGATTTGACACTGCCAGCACAAAGCCTAAACCAACCAGGAGGGAGACACAAGTTATTCATATCTTCGTTATCACACAGTGTTATTCATCTGAAACTACTAGCCTACTACCACTGCGGTCAAGATGTTCATGTTATGACGACAAAATGAGTTAGTTGATAGACTGATGAAGCATGATGGTCAGTGTACCACGGATTATGAAATGCATGATTTAAAGAAAGAGTTGAAATAACCTAGAAATCTGTTGAGCAGAACTTTGCTTGAATCAGCCCAGTGCTTCAGTTTCCATTGAAGAATGTCTTCCCAACCCATCGCGGCTGATTCACTCAAGTTGCTGGAAACTGTGCTACGAAGTTTGATAAACAGAAAAATAATCAAATAAACAAGCACACTATTTTTCAGACGATGTTCTCTATCGTCCTAATATTATGCGTTGGCCTATATGCACTGTGGACATAACTACTATTCTGTCAGTCCTTCTATGCCCATCTATGCTACTGGTACTTCTGAATTTGTACAGCTCTTTTTTCAACAACATAAGAGCGCTCAAGAAAGGAATTTTTTAATTGAGCTCAAAAACTATATTTTGCCATAATTGCTTAAAAAATGTATTTTCTTGCTCTTACCATTCAGGCTGGTATTAATTTTGGCGATGGGTCAGCCACTCGGATCTTTCTCGTCCACTTTTTCCAGTATCTTCTTTAAAAATATATCTTGTTCTTATCAAATCATTAGCAGTCAAAGAAGTTTTTAAGTTAAAGGAAAATCAGAGATGAAACCCCAAAGCAAAATGGTTGAAATATTGTCAAAGCCAGTATTGACAAACAGATTGCGAAGGTAGGTGATTACAATGATGTTTTACCTAAGTGATCCTCCATAAAGTGCGGCCAGAAATAGTCCAGTAAATCCGGGAGCATCGGTGAACATTTTCAAGACAAAGTGCGACAACAGCTGAAACGCATCACATTATTAAGCATTAGGCCTATTAAGCCTGCAAATGTTTCCATTTCTGCATCGAAATAATAATTAAAGCACATAAATGATAGAATGAAATATGATGTTAATCAGCTAAAAAGCGACAAAAAGTCTTAAATGGTCGATGAATGGATTAAATAATGAATTGCACGCAACAATAATTGTCAATATGGCTTATAGATAACATTAGGAAAATAATTACATTGTAGGCCTATTATTTTAATGATGTTGAAACACTGCTCTGAAGCGATTTCAGAATGTACGACGTTTAGGGTTAGATCGACGGACTAAAATTATTTCTTAGCTTGCTTAATGTGGTGGCTGAGTTCAAATTCAGTAAGACTTAAGCTTATCTATTATTATAAAGATATACATAAAATAATAATTAATTGGGTCATAATTATTAAAACGTAGGCTACACTTAGAAAGCAATGTCAGCAGACATAATTAGCCTACATTGTAATAGTAGCCTATTTGTTAACAACCATCCATTAAAAATATTACGCTTGAATGAACCTGGTTTGCGTTCCTGATTTCGCCGTTGGCCAGTGGGTCGCAGTGAGTGGATGCGTAGTAAGCAACCACGACTAGTCCGGTGAAACATACAGATAAGTTGATGAGCCAGAAGATGGGAACGCTGAGTGCAACGCTCCTGCAGTTAAAAAGGTCGTACAACTATTTAATGAAAGCTACTTAATATGGTTGTGTTGGTTGTGAGCCGTTCAATGAGACAGCTAGAAATTAATCAAAACAGGAAATTTGTCCATAGCAAAAGAGAGACAGACATTATTTTCTCATGAGTAGTCGATTGCTCGTTAACCTCCAAAGTTACTTCTAAATAATTAAATTTAACAATCAATAGAGGAAGGAAGGTACATGTAGTTTTGCAATAATTTAATGAGGACCAGTCAGTCTTGTGTAAGTTCACCATCAACAAATCATGAGTTTACGTTTACGATTACGATCACAAAAAAACTCAATAGTAGACTCAATGTTGCTCATTTTAATCACTGGTGCTGGATTTTTACTGGTATTTTGCATGCATAATTATTGAAAAACACACATTATTTCATTACATAAATTATTATTATTGACCGCATACCCAAATTCAGCCACATCTCCAGCTATATGCGTGACGTTCTCCACTGGCTCCCACTCAAGCAGCGAATTGACTTCTTTCTCTTCTTTAGGTAAGCTGCCTCTCGGCAGGTCCAAATGCACAACGACGCCACTCTTGACTATAGGAGCTCTACTCTAGTCTGGCGCTGTATGCAAGGCCTTGCTCCTGCCTATCTTCGCGAGCTCTCTAACCCTACTCTTTGTGCTCTGCATTTCCGCTCCCTTCGTTCGACTGAACAAAGTCTGCTCTCAGTAGGGCCTACCTTTCGCTCGTACTCCCACTATGCAAAACCGTGCTTTTTCGGTGGTAGGACCCTCAACCTGAAATGGTCTTCCTCTGACACTCCGCTCCCTTTCTAAAAATCCTTCTCAGGTTTTCACCTTTCATCTTAAGAGTTAAGCCAGTTTTATTTGGTCGCACTGAGGCTGGGAGCGCCTCTGAGTAGTAGCTCATTGAAGAGGGGCTATAAAAATGCATTTAATGAATGAATAAATACATGAATATTATTGTGTATTCATGCCAGTGTTTAAATTGCTTTTTTTATCAGCTTATTGCCATAACAGGTTGGGCCGGTGGCGCATTGGATGACACACTGGCATCAGTGGCATGGAAATGAGTCGAGCCGAGCTCGATTACCAAAGCCCCTGTAGGATAGACGTGCTTTGTTTAATAATAGGCTGATAATTATTAGCGCCGTCATATTGCAGGCTGACTGTTCCGTTAGCAGTTGAGATTGATGTTAATTAAGATAAAGTGCATAGCTGTACAGTGTAGGCTTACACTGTAACCTGCTGTCAACGGGTTGTTGATAAAACGATAATAATAATAATATTATTATTATTATTTATTAGTACTATTATTATTTATATCATTATCATTTCCAATATCATTACCAATATCATTATCATTCTTATTGTTATTGTAATTATAATAATGTAGGATAAACGTGCTTTATTTATAACCTAATAATTGACGATGATCGTTAACTCCAGAACAGCACAGCTTTTATTTAAAGCCTGAGGGATCATAATTATATACCTCGGGCGCTAAAATAAATAATAATAATTATTATGATTATTACTATTACAATTGCTATTATTACATGAGTGTCGCACTTACAGTTTGGCTTGCGTCAGAGTTTTCGTGGCCATATATCGCTGGGCACTGGACTGGGTGAAACCGAAGGCGGAGAACCAATTAAGCGTCGATCCAAAGAGAAACCCCCAGACGGTGTGTCGAACAGTTGGATCAGGACTCCAGCTGCAAAACAGCATTCCCCTTTCTATCAATTTAATTCAATTCAATTAATTTATTGTAACCATCAACTATAAACATTAAACTATTAGTTATAGTATAGGCCTAACATGCTTCACATAATCATATGGCAACAAGGAAGGCCCTAAGGGATGAATATCCCGCTACAGGGACACCTATAGTAGGCTACTTGTGTTAGGTCTACTTTAACTGATGGCTAAACGGTTAACGACATGAATTGAACAGTACCGGTAGGTTTAAAAAAAAGCATGAAATGACAAATAATGTAGTAAACTTAACTAATAAACACAAAAACAAAACAAAAATCAGTGCCTACCGGTTAAATATCTTCGCAGTCATTAATCAAGAAGTCACGTAGCAGTGTCTTAGCCCTTCCTAAACTGAATGTCTGCTGAATATGATTAGGAATTGAGTTCCATACATCAAAAACGTTCTGTAAGTCGGGACACAAAACTAGCAGCTATTGTGATTTTTCCGGGGTTTTTTCGAATAAAACGACGTTCTATTCGTTTTTTCAGTTTCCAAAGTTCTCTTTTATATCTATGATTAAGCATGCATGTAATAATAATAGCAATAATAAAAAAACGATGACAATAACAATCACACATCAGTGCCTGGTTTAATGGACGTGATATTACTTTACGATGGAAAGTGATGCTTTGGAAAGATATTCTTTCAGATAGTAAGTTGTAAGTATAAGCTTATTGCCTAATTTGCGATGGAAAGTGATGCTTTGGAAATATATTCTTTCAGATAGTAAGTATAAGCTAACTGCCTTCAGGTTTTATGGAAGCATTAGTTTGACTTGTGACCCGCTTTCTCGTTGTATTTTTGTCATTTCCTTCCTGCCTTCGTTTCGTTTTGTTTCTACTTTGTGCCAAATGAAGTAAGCTTATATTGACCAATTACTGCATTGCAAGAATTATTGATGAACGTACTCAACCCAGTTCAGTCGACCTGATTCTGAGCAGAACTTGAAGACGTTAGAAAATCCTCCAACAACAACCAGACCCTAATAACAGCATCAAGACAAACAAACGGATAGGCCAGGTTAGGTACATGGTAGAGTAAAGCAAATTTCGTTGTCACTTAACTGTGTCGAAAAAAATAGTGATTTCATAAAGCCTAATTACATGTTTACATAATTATATAGTGCAAAGTAGACCAACGGACAATAATGGGCAGAACAATTGCTTAATGGCGAGGCAATCTTGATGCTTCGATGATGATGATGATGATGATGATGATGATGATGATGATGATGATGATGATGATGATGATGATGATGATGACGACAATGATGATGATTACGATGATGATGATGACAATTAAGATGATGAAGATGATGATGGCGGGAGTTATGGTATTTGTGTTGGCAGCATGGACAACTTACAGGTGTTGACGGTGGTGAAATTTTGGGTTGTGTCATTGCAGCGTTGGCGCTGTTTCTTCTGCCGCTGGTTGCGATAGTGATCGAGGTGGTGCTACAGAAAGTTGAGACGGCGACAGTGGTGTGATGGTGGTGGCACTGTCGACATTAATTTTGGTGGTAGTCTTCATATTAGAGATGATAAGGCCTATGGTTTGCATGATTATGCCATATTATGACACTGATAGTGCTAATGGGTTAGACAAATCGTTGTCTGATGCATCATCTTAGATCAGAATCCTGACCTTAATTAGAATTGCAATCATTCCCCCGATCATGATAAGACACTGGAACACGTCCGCCCAGATCACCGCTCTCATGCCTCCCTGTAAAGTCACACAGTTATTTTATAGCGAATAAATATAGATTACTTTTAGAGACAATCACAAGCACTGCATTGTACTATAATTTATTGCATTTAATCATTATTTTATAAAGCGCCTCTAGTAGGGTGAACCGTTCAGAGGCGCTCCCAGTGCGCAAGGCCATGCGAAAAGACGCAGCTTTTTGGAAAGGCTTAAGGCAGACGAGAGACTGCAAGAATGAAGCCCAGAGCATTATTAGCTAACAAAATAAAAGTTAATAACAATAAACTAATTTTTAAAAATAGTACGAACCCACTCAACAGCTTGCAACTTCCCAAGCCAGCATTTTGATTTCGAATTGTTTCCAGATAAAAAATTAAGTAAGTCCTGCCTTTCAATCTGAAAGTAGGCCATTAACTTAGAGACATCCATCTCAAGAAAGAGTGAAATTCATTCTTAAAATAACTCATTGCATGTAGGAAGTAAGTTGGAAATAAAAAGTCAAAATCTTAACGCATATGGAGAATGGAACATCTTAAAATTAGGGCCTAATGCTCGGGGCCTACATGTATTGCTCATAGGGCCGAAATGTTGACTTTCCATTAAATACACCTATGCTTGGTGTATGTGCCGAAATAGTCAACTCGCGGATGATAACTAGGTCTGTTATACACACGACGATGATTGTCATGAGGATGTTGATTGAGGTGATGATTGAGAAGATGACTGAGATGATTATGATTAAGATGATGATTGAGATGATGATTGAGATGATGATGATTGCGATGATGATTGCGATGATGATTGAGATGATGATGATTAAGATGATGATAGTGACGATTCACCATTTGACTAATTGTGACTATTTGCATCAAATAATTGTTCTTTGGATAGTAGGGATTTTTGAAAGATACAATTTGTTGAATTACACGACCTCTTCTCTCCTTTCCAATTCTCAATGGTAAATATTGCACCCAATCGGATGACAATGACCTGTTTTACTATTTCTAGCTGCACAGAAGTGCTTCGACAACTGCACGAATTCTTTTAGAAATGCACATTTTGTCAAGAACAGCACACTAAAGAAACCATCCTGAACACTTACCAGAGCGGTGTATGTGATTGCAACGGCGGCCATCACAGGAATCGTTACCACAATTGGGAGACCAGTTGCTGTGACATGGACACAAATAGGCGCTTAATAAAAGCGTCAAATATCATTCCTCTAGGGTAAACCTACTTCTTTGACATGGATGTGAACATTGCTCGCTATTAATAAGTAGGCTACCGTTTGTCGAGGCACCATTGTTACAGCATGCTGTGTTGCGGCGCCATAGAACTTTGTCGTCATTACATTAACTACCGCCTACTAGGCCTTGCTCCTGCTAACTTTCGTGAGCTGTCACTGTGTGGCTCCACTCTTAGTGAACAACCCTGAACAAAGTCTGCTCTCAAAAAGTCCCTTTTGATCGTGCTTCCACTATGCAGAACTGTGATTTATCGGTGGTGACCGTTGGACCCTCAACCTGGAATGGCCTTCCTCTGACACTCCCTTCCCTTTCGAAAGTTCCTTCTCAGGCTTTCCTCTATCATCTTAATACAGTTTTATTTGGCCGCGCCTTGTTTGGGAGCGCCTCTGAGTAGCCCATTCGAAGGGGCGTTATACAAATGCATTAATTTAATTAATTACATTACATTACGCTGACGGTGCGCGGACGATTGACCACCGGACGGGTTGACCACCGGACGGTTGACCACCGGACGATTGACCACTGCGGACGGTTGACCATCGACCGATTGACCACCGGACGATTGACCACCGGTCTAGTGGTGACTTAAATTTATTAACAAAATTTCAAAGCAAACCGGTATAGCTTTTATCTTAGCTTTTAGCTAAGCTTGAAAGCGAAATTTCGTATTTACCGCCAGTAGGCTAAAGATAAACATCGTCGGCTTCTTTTAATTCTTATTATGTGCACAGCCTATACATGAAATAGCACATCGCAGTTATTAAGTACGCATTCCAAATAAACCTCGGTTTAACACATTTTTTATTAACGCTTTACATTCGCTTGAGTATATTTTCGCATTTCACTTCGTATTATTATTCGATTAGGCTACAAATTAAATAGAGTATGTGATACATTGAGTCTGTGTCGTAAAGTTTTAAAAAAATCAAGCGATGGTCAATCGTCCGGTGGTCAATCGGTCGATGGTCAAACGTCCGCAGTGGTCAAACGTCCGGTGGTCAACCGTCCGGTGGTCAACCGTCCGGTGGTCAAACCCCCTAGAATCATTACGCTGACACTCGTTCTATTCTGCGTGTGACATCTTGACACAATCCGACTGAATTGATTTATTCAATGAATCCGAGAATTCGTACATGCCTAGCGCCTCTTTTATAAACCTAACCCAGAGGCGCCATGTTTATTCTTTGCGATTAACTTCAAGGCGAATTTGCTAGTGATAACGATTAACGTTGATGCAATATTTCATGACTGAAAACAAACCTGCTTCTAAAGCTGCCGAAGGGGCAAACAACGCCGTTCCCATTACCATGATCTGTAGAAAGCCAGCAAACAAGTTGTAAGCATCGCCTGAAAGTAGTCTACCCGACAAAGATGTCTATCCAAAGAGTGTCAGAAGAGGTTGTTGAATTTGTTTTAAACACAAATTTAAAAAAGACACAAATCAAGTTGCTCGAGAAAATGCTTTCTCATGTTCGGTCATCCAAAGCAATCGTATTTTGAACCACAACAGCTAATCTGACTTAGTGATAATCATCACAGTCATGCCAGCCTGCAGCCTTCCGATTATTCAATAGGCCTATTATAGATCGTATTAAGCTTAGTACATGTTATAGCTGCATTGAACAAGGCTCTTACGCTAGCACATTGTAAGGAAGCGAATTTTAAACTAAGTAGCATGACATTAAAGTCTACTATGAACACGAGCACAGAAACTTTGCTGTACTAAACTGGAACAGTAATTTTAAAAGTCTTACCGACGAAAGGATTAAGAGTGCGGCCGCAAGAATTCTAACTGACTTCGACTTGAAGCGAAGCTCTAAGTACTGCAAACATAAGAAACTCAGTTGCATTACAAATAGTGTGAACATGATGGAATCGTAAAAATAACATAAATAAATTGGCAATTTAGAAAGTCGGTCAATCAGTCAGTCATAAACAAAATTTAATCATGAGAAACATGTAAGTATAGCCTAATGATTAAAAAGGGTGATATTGTCTGGAAACTATCCAGGCACATGCCTGCAAAAGGTCATTGGCAGGAATATAATTAGGCCTATACGAGTAGAGAGCAGAAAGCCCACAATGACAATTAGGCCTAATTTTAAAGTTCAGCTTGCCAGTATTTTCAGAGGTTTTGGAGATATCAATAGTTATTAACACGGCGATTATGGGCAAAATGATAGGCCTACCTGAAGCGGACGCATTAGTTACGAAATAACTGACTACAACAGTTGAAATCTTCGTCAGTATTACCATGATCGTGTGCAGAATCGTGACTATTATAATAGTCATGTAGACTCGAAAACTGCGACCATTAACGGCTAACGTCATGATGAGGTCAGGTTTTTGCGCGGTTAAGATGATGACGACATGCATTACCTAGCTAAGTCGAGTTGATCAACTTGCAAGTCAAGTCGACGTGAGTCTTGTTAAGTCCTCGACCTGATAGTTTTCCAGAAAAATGCTAGGCTACATACGGATTTTTTGGCTACGTCACAAATGATCAACTTGGTAAAGGCCCTAATTCCATGTTGGTACACAACTGCAAAAATAATTAACCTTGTTGATCGCTTGTACTTTCGCATTAGTGGAAATGTGGAATTTGTTTACTACGGATATAGGCTTTTCGCTATTTTACGGTTATAATGGAGCGATTAAGATGCTTCAAGAATACCATAGTAGGCATAGTTTGAGAAACTTTTGGCTCTTTAGTCAGAGCGTATTATAGGCGACCATCTCAAAACGTTCGACAGTGTGAACGTTAAAACACATTTAATAAGGGTCGCCTTGTCACAGTGGCGGATACAGAAACTTTCGAAGGGAAGGGGCCAAAATGTTTGGTCTTGACAGAGAAAATTTTCGTCATTGGTCGCCAAAAAGTTTATGACTTTTTTAGTCATTTGCCATTAGGCCGAGGGAGAAGAGCCTTTTCAAAAAGTTGATGACCCTTTTTTAACCATCCGGCCGAAATCTCTTCGCAATATTATAATAGCCTACCATGAATGACACCTCTACCCGTGTTGCTAATTTGAAACCGAATTGGGAGGCCACTTACCATGCAATTTTTAAATGAGGGGCCATGGCCGGATTGCCCCCCTGATCCGCCCCTGTTTTGTCACATCCCCCTCTCTTTCTATCATGGGTAATAAGGGTACGTCGACGTTTACTCTAATGTGTGGCAACACTGTTCCGCCTAAGGCTATATAATATTATAGCGAGCAATATTATTTATGCGACTCGCAACTGTCGCACACGATAGCCTACACAATGTCATATTTGACATGGTCACAATATCTCTCTTCCAGGACTTTTTAACGTGCAGTTCTACACAAAATGTACATGTGTAAATGCATTTGTGCATTAAAAAAAACAGTCATGTGCAGTGGAAATCATTAGAAAAAGTAATTGCAGGCCTGTTTATCACGAAAGAAGAAGGAATATGTTACATGTATTCAGGGCCGGATCAAGCAATGTGGGGGCCCTGTTCGGGAGAATTTTGTGGGGGCCCTGCTCGGGAGAACTTTTTTGTCATCTGGCGAAATTTTCGGAAAAGTTTATGACCTTTTTAAGTCATCCGGCGAAATTTTCGGGAAAATCATACCATTTAATTTAATCCGCCAAAAAAGTTGATGACTTTTTTTTAGTCATCTGGCGAAATTATCGAAATTTTATGAATTTTTTTGGGGGGGGGGCACTTTGTGGGGCCCCTAAAGTGTGGGGGCCCCTGTTCGGCCGAACATGTTGAACATGCCTTAATCCGGCCCTGCATGTATTGTAGGCCTACACTCCCTACAGTGAAAAGTAAGCCATGCTTTTCCTTGCCTTCAACTTTCCTCGATACGAAGGTTGGATGCATTTTGGACAATACTTCTCCATTAAAGAAATTAAACAGGAAGGTGAAATAAAAAAAAATCGAAGTTGATGACTAAAAAACCCCGCTATTTCTGGCAAAAGTTGCAACAGTTTAATTTTTAATTTCTGATCAAACGACTAACAAAAAGGTCATCAGATTTGTTGGCGTCGACTTGCGACATTTGTAAGGAAATTTTTCAGAAACGACGAAAAAATTTCGCCAAACAAAGTCGCACAAAATATTCCTGGTTGTAGCCTACAGCAGCTCTACAAATTTATTTTAAAATCCCTCCTTGCTTCAAAACCAATAACATTGTTGCTATTTGGAATGGAAATGCCACAAAATTATATTTTAAAAAAACACAGGTAAAGAAAGACACATGGATTTGTAGAAAAAATGTCAATAGGGGCCTATTAGCAGACGCATTGTAGCATTATTTTGTAGTTTTCGAAATTCATGAATAATTATTTTGTATTTTGTAGTTTTCGAAATTCATGAATAATTATTTAGGTAGGCTAGGCCTAATGGAATATAAAAAATGCAACTGCAGTAGTTAGCAAATTTTGATCAGAATGCCACGTCAACGTTGACGAACCTCGTTGATGCTGACTAACTTCAGAGGGTAGAGCCACCGAACGGACACCTGCATGGCGAGAAGCATAGCCAGCGAGAACGAAAACATGACCATGATCATGTATTGTGATCCGTAGCTGTACATCTCAGCTGTCGTTCCCAGGATGACTATGGCTGATTGGAAGGTGGCGATAAGAGACAGCGCCGTCGGTAGAACCTTCAGTGAACGGTTTGCCATGATGAACTCGGATGTTGTTTTCTGTCTACCACCTGTTAGTGAGTGGTAGACACCGATCCCAAGCGAGATGACAAGAAATGCCACCAGGATCAGGTAGTCCGGCCAAGACAAGTTATCCATCGGCGTGATTCTTTCTTTCACAGAATAATCTGCAACAGCAAAACGCGTAGAGTAATAGAAGGCACAAAACACTGTAAGCTTATTGATGCATTTTCTGGACTCTACTTTGTCAGAATGCTAAGAACATCCTCAGTCACAAGAACACTACCATTTACTTGGACAAGTGGCGTGGCTAGCTTTCCATGGATCCGTGTTCAGAGATCCAGTATGAGACCCTGTTTGACCCTGTATAAGGACGGTAACCTACAATTCTTGCAACCAATATTACCAAACTAAACACTGATATTTTCTATGGACACATGCAATATGCCTACAATTACAATTGTGGGGCGCGGTGGTGTAGTGGTGTAGTCGTTGCCTTGGAGCCGAAAGGTTCGAAGTTCGAATCCACCTCGCCGCGTAAGGACCTTAGGCAAGTCCTTCACTCCCAATTGCTGAGCGCTTCGGCGTGAAACTCCGATGCAGTGTTCGCTTTGCATTCGGGAGCGCCTCTGAGTAGAAAGGGCTTGAAGGGGCGCTATAACAAGTGCACAATGCACATAGAAACAAAACTCATTCGAATGCCCGGTAGCGCAGTGGATAGCACGCTGGCGTAGCGAGCGAGAGGTAACGAGTTCGCGCCCCATGAAAGGGCGGACGTGATCTGTAGGCTGCTGTTAGCGCCAATTATTGCAGGCTTGTACGGTAGTTAAGATTTGTGTATTCTGTGATCAGCGCTCTTGTGAATAATTGTTTCAACTGCATAGGCTAATAAATATAGCCTAGGCCTACACTGTAACCGGTTGCGGTCTCTGAAACGGATTGTTGAATGAAGAAAAATCGTTATTATTGTATTTAATTATTATTATTAGTGTTAATAAATGAAAACTAACTCACGCTTCAGAAAAGACTGGGGAACCGGGTAAAATCGTTAGTTACAGAAAAACAGTGCTGATCAGCGGATATCGTTGAAAGCATTGGATGATGGCGTTTCAATGTTGCTTCGGTTACAGTTTGAGGCGATAAAAATCCGGGACGCGCAAGCCGATAAATCAGAGCGCGCACGTTTTAAAGACACATTCAAAACATATCCACGCTGTTTTATAGGCCTAAACAAGACGTAGGCTACTCATCGTAAAATAGCTGTTACGTGAAGGACACATGCTGCAGTATCATGCTACACAAGCCACACTATAGTAAATCAAAAATTGAGCATTCATGTCCTTGGGGTTAGCCTGAGAGGCAGTCATACGTATGAAATGTTGGCAACTTTATTTTCTTCGCTTCGACATGTCATGAAGGCAGATGGTCAGACCAGTCGTCTTCCTCACCATCTAATCTTCCCACCGACCCAATGTACGGCTGCGGTAGACCTACTCGTTGCTGGGTTGACTCGGAACACAGTGGGCTAAGTGAGTAGCGTAACTAATTGCTGGCGATAATTAGATAAATAGACTGTCAGAAGTTGGACCGGTTATAGAAAGTAGAAAGTAGGAAGCCTAGGCTATAATTATTATAATTTTATGCTAATACACTATTGCATAGGCAAGTTGAGAAACCGGGAAACTAGTTCATAAGTTGCTTTCATTGTTTAATCCTAGGTGTGACCTAAACTGTAGACACATATTGTAACTTATTCTTTGCGACATGTAGGCCTATTCCTTTAAAAGACAAGATTCGTTTTGTGCAATCTTTTCTTAAATGAAACTGCGCGAAAATTTCTGTGAATAAATTTTTATTTATTTTAGTTAGGCCTATATATAATAGCTTAATTGTTGTCGATTATGTATATTATTGTATAAGCCTAATTTCAGGTTAAAACACATTGACTGACTACACGCCATGTTAAATGACTAACTGAAGTACCGTACGAGTTAAATGTCTGTTTATAATGAAGCAAGAGTAAGCCATGCATGGTCATTGCTCCCGTGATCACTATTTACTTATTTATTTAGACCTACTTTCGCCTACTCTGCATCAGCTTGTGATTCTAACTGTTCATGATTTTGTTCATTTGTCAGTTTTAATTAAATGTGTGTAAACGATGATTCTGCGTGTTGCTATCTATTCTTAAATCCAGATTGTTTAACAGTAGTGTTTTCAATTCATTTATTATTGACTTATATCTTGAAATGCACGTATAGACTTACAGTCAATTGAATGCAAGCTCAGATTATTATGCAATGACCGTTCCCATGAATACAGGACATTGCGATAGCCATATTTGCCTTAATGTTTTTTTCACTTGCTTTCTAACTTTCGATATTCAACATCATCTGGGTAATTTGTATCTTCATCAATTTGTCCGTTTGTCCGTTTTAATGGAATGTTTGTAGAAGATGTCTGTTTGGTTGTTGGTTCGAGACACGGTTCAGCCATTTCCTTTATCTGGTCCGTTGCTTCTACTCCAATTTCACCCTGTTCAGTCAAGTTCAAATACTGTTGTTATTCCGCAGTCAGTCTAATAATCTTCAACTACTATAATAGTCCTACGATCCGAATTGGAAAACACAACACTAAATGCATGTAAAACTGCCTGGTATCAGCTCTTAAGGACCATCATAATACGTGTTTGATAAATATAGTTCCAAACTATTGTAAAAAGAGTAAAAAGTTAATTATTGTGATTATCACTATTGCTATAGGCTATTATCAATATTACCGTACTATTATCGTTTACTGTCAACTATATTGTTTAGTTTATTCGAATTTAGTCCTGATCAAGCGTTAATGAAATCAAGGAAGACGGATCAGAACAGTATTAGCAATTAACTTGTTGCACACTGCACAGTGCACTGTACTAACTATTTCACGATTGTAGCATTTTACTTTTGTGTGCAATAAACAAATCCATTCATCTAGAAGATGATTAGTTCTATATATTTAGCAAGAGAAGCATTTCTCCTGCAGATGAACTATTGTGGGAACAAGTGAGAGGCAAAGTTTCACCTTCCACTTACAAAACGCATCCTGCAACCTATAGCTTTCAACGCAGCTTACGTGAGAAATCTTCAAGGTCCTGACGTCGGATTTTGATTCGCCTGTCCACTTGAAACACTTTCTAAAATTGATCAGTAATTTCTCGTCCACTTTTTCTTCTTGTGATCGATCTCCTGTGAAGCAAGAAATAAAATCAACCAATATCACCTATTTTCAATAAAAATAAATAAAAAATAAGTACATAAATGCATGTTCCACTCAATACCTGATGATCTTCAACAAATAACTACGCGTCAGTTAGAAAGCATTATTGGAGTCTCAAACCTCTAGTTAAAAGAGAACTTTTTCGAAAGTCCCTATAGCTAAATGTTTTCCAATTTCAAACTAATAACAATAATTTGTGGTATCTATCTGAAATAATATTTATAGGCAAAATCCCTGCAAAATTATCAAAAGGATGTTGCATGGTATGCACTTAAATGAACTATTAGCTTATCTGCGGTAACTGGATTAGGTAGCTAGACTCTATCTTACTGAGAAGGAAAGATGCCACCGTTCCAACAAATACCGTTACAAGCGTCCACAGCAGGTTGTACCACACATACGAAATGGAATAGAATTTCTCTAATCCCTGTAGTGGGATCTACAGAAACAACAGAATGATGATAATGATTAATTAAGGTCGACAAACACACAACAGTAATCCGTTGCTACAACTCAGTCACGCAATGGCTAAAATTCTCAATGTTAGCCTCACAGTAGGCCTAGTCATGGAATTTTGGGACACTTCTCTTATCCTTTCTTGTTTAGCCTTATAACAGTTACTAAGCAAAGTAAAATTGCCTTATTGATAAAGCACAAAGGTCAACAATTTAATACGGTTCAACAAGAACTACATCACAATAATAATTATTGATTGTCGGCAATAGAGGAAATGAAACTTTTATCAATACTAATTCTTTCTGGGTCGCTATCTACAATTCTACGTCCCTTTCTGCTCTTAAGACCTAGATTTTTTCTCGAGGATCTCGCCCTGAGAGCGCTGCTGACTGACCGTGGCTGTTAGCGGCGCTATAGAAATTACCAATTGCACTAATAGACAATTATTGGCAACAAGAAGTAAATCCGTTGCCAATACTGAGCACAAGTTAAATATAGTCTAGGCTATTATATTATTGTGGCCAAGAGACGTTACCCGTATTGTTTCATTTTTAACTGGATGGAAATTCGTCAACGTTGCGTTGATCTGGAAATCTTCGATGAATTCAACGAAGGAGGTTGAATTTACTTCGTAGTACATGTAATTAGAAAAAGTGAGATTATTCGACGCCATACATCCATCGGTGCTGAGCGAAGGAAGAGTCGGATATTTATGTTTCATCATGATCGATCCAAAAGTCAGCCACAAGCTGCCGATGAAACTCGTAATTCCGCCAATTAGCACTCCCTGAAGCAAGAAGATTAACGAGGTTTAATGTGACACATTCATGTCATCAAGGGCGAGCCCCACTCCGGAGCGTAGCCGTCTCCACAATTCTCGCCAACCACTACGGTCCTGCGCACATCTCCAAGCTGCGTTAAGTCCAAGGCCCAGCGGTCTCAGGTCTGCATCGACCGTCCGGGTCCACGTGTGTGAATTGTGGAAAACGTGTGTGAATTGTGGAAAACACTTTGGCACTCATGTACTCCAGTTATATTTTAGAGACGAACAGAAGGAGAAGATTGGAGCATTTTTGCAATTTGTCTAAGAAACTTCAATGCCGCCAATTTGCAAAATGAAAAATGGGCGCTATACAAAAATACTCTGCAAAAATTAAATTGTAGGCCTATGCACAAAAGGCACTTGATATCGTATCCAAAACTCTGACATCGCGAATTTTTACTTCATGAGACATACCCAGTTTACCAAAGCTTTCATCGTTTATAAACAATATTTCTATGAAGTAGGCCTGTCCTAAAAACCATATTTGTTTTTCGCCGATATTAAGATGTCAAATGTTTTTATCAACATGGCTAGGTTGCTGATTGCGTTTCCGACCTGTCAGCCCCAAACCACAATCAAAGAGAATGGTTTCTACAGCTTGATGAAATGGGTTTAAAAAACATGAAGTTCATTATGGAGACTGCTATAGGTGACTTATACAAGATAGATGGACCAACCACAACGAAGCTTTGTGCAGCACTGTGGCAGTTTAAGCCATACTATAGGAACGACCAGGTTCATGTTTACACCAGCTCATTACTTTTCTGGCTCTTTCATCTATTCTGCGTCTTGTGACCAAACATATTCTGCTCAAATGTACAGAACTCACCTTAGTGTTTGAATATACAACAGACCTTGTAGTTGGCGTGCCTACTGAGACCTCCAAGTAAAAACATTCCGGCGGTTGGTCCTTTAAATGCTCCCAAGAGGGCAAACATGATCTATATGACAGCATAAGGCAAATCCAGAATGACTTATTGTGCAGCTTAAACAATAACCATTGTGCAGACTATCTAATAATGCAAAAGCTATGAGAGTCACAATAACCGGTATTTTTGGAAGACACCTTAACCCTAGAAAGTATAAAATAATGTAAGCTTAGAGTAAGAAAAATTATTGGTGCTCAAAGTGTTTAGCCTATGGACATAAAATTTAATTTAAACAGTAATGTCATCCGTTCTCTTACATCTGCTGCAACTCTTACATTAGTGCATTCCTTCGTTACATCTCGCATTGACTATTCACTCTAGTTTGGCCTTCCATCCAGAAGAATGACTTGTCTTGATTGGGTCTTGCGCTCTGCTGCGCGCCTAATTGGGTAAATCCCTAAATAATGGTCATGTATCAAACTTTATGCTTGAGGTACTTCACTGGCTCTCTTTTCGTCAGCGTATTGAGTATTTCATGGTAGCTGCATTGGTATGGCGATGCTGTCAGGGCCTCGCCCCAATTTACCTCCGAGAGCTATGCAACATTACATCGGGTATCAAAGGACGTCGTCAGCTACGCTCTGCTGATAAGGGAGTCCTCTTATAGTTCCTTCTGCTCGCAATGCTACCATGAAGAATCCATTTTTCAATTCTCGATCTAAGCGCAACCCACCCTAACAGTTACTCATGCATCCCTAGTCTTTTGGTAATTATCGAACTACGACCTCCTTCACACTACTCGTTTGGCTTTCGAGTGGCGCTTTAGAGATTAATTTGTAAGATTGTAGGATAATACGACTACGATAAATTGCATCTCTTTAGCTCCGCTTGGTTCTGTTACATACTAACCTTTAATCGCAAGTTTTCCTGTTTAGTAGCTAGCCAAAACCCAAACGAACTGTAAGAAATTGCCGTTATTTTCCATGCATAGTATTGCTGTACATTGTATTGATGTCATCATTGCTTCTCATAAGCTTATTATAATAGGCCTTGTGTTGACAGTCGACCCAATAAGCACCTTACCGACTGTGAAAATGATAATAATTATGAAGTTCGTAGGTAAAGTTTTTGAAAACAGCGGTCATTTCGGGATCTGAATTTGCAATCCATGTTTGCAGGCGGTTCAATAAAGTACATACTTACTTACTTACTTAATTTAAAATCTGAACTTTGGGATTCATGTTTTAAAATCCAGCACTTCCTGTCCTACCTGCAGAACGTGTCCAGGAGTGGCAGTTACCACAAACGACAAACCACATGCAGTGATTCCAAGCACAACCACTGCAACCATTCAGTTTCTATGCATTAGATTAAAATATGATTAAAAATGGTGCAAGATAAGGCAAAAACCTTTAGTTACCACAGAATTGGCAATGTCTCTTAAGATACTGCTAATGCTTCCCTTGATGATATTATCACGGGGCAGCGACTTCAATATTTCTTAGGCTCGACGATAATTAAGGGTGGTAACCAATTCCTTTCCTCGACATCTCCTAATTATTGAATTATTTAAACAATAAACACCACAAAATCAACACAAATATCATTAAAAACAAGTTTTTGCCACAAATTTTAGCTTTAGTGCGTTTAAAACATATTTATTCATCATTATCTGTCAAAAAAAAATTGAAAAATTGAGCTTTTATCACATTTTGGTCATTATTTCAGACATGTGTGTGTTGCGACATCCGCCTGGTTTTCGTCGGATGGGTCACAAATAGGCTAGACCTATGTGATGACGAAATAATGATCCAGCGGCTAGAATCTAGATTGAGGAGACATGTCGGTCAATGTACCACGGATTATTTTATGAAATGCATGATTAAAGGAAGAGTTTAAATAACCTAGAAATCTGTTGAGCAGAACTTTGCGCGAATCAGTCCAGTGCTTCAGTTTCCATTGAAAAATGTCTTCCCAACACATTGCAGCTGATCCACTCAAAGACGAGGAAACTGTACTACGAATATTAATAAACAGAACAACAATCAAACAAACAAGCAAGCTATTTTCAAGACGACGTTCTCTATAATTTGCGTACGTCCATTAGCCTACATGTCGACGGTATAATGCTATGCTGTCAGTACTTCCATGAAATATGGAATAATATTATTATTAATAACGCCCTTTTGAAACCACAAAAATGAGCTTTAAATGGCAAGCTGGCAGATCTAAAAGAGCTGTACCCTTTCATGGCTTAAAATATTTTATCTTCCTGTCAAATCAGCAGGAAATCAAAGAAATTAGTTAGGCCTAGTTAAAGAAAAAAAATGTAAGAAGCGAGTGAACTAAAAATAATTGTAGGCTAGCTGTCAGGCCTTCCATTTTCCTGTCCGTTTAGAACTTGACCCACTATTATACTTGCAGATCAATACGAATTTACGAAGACGACAATTATAAAGACATTATTGAAAAACAGATTGAGAAATGGAGATGATTAGCCTACAACGATTGTCTTACCTAAGTGCTCCTGCATAAAGTATGGCCAGAAATAGTCCAGTAAATCCCGGAGCATCGGTGAACATGTTCAAGACAAAGTGCGGCAACAGCTGGAACGAACCACTTCGTTAAACACGATCTATGAACGCTTCTTAATCGAAAATAGTGAATGAATAAATGATTGAATAAACTTAAAGTAATAAATTGACTTAGTAGCTAAGCATCGATAACTAGAAATGCTTGATTATTGGATTTAATAATGAATTTCGCGTAATTTCGGAAAATATTGCAATGATGCTGAAACACTTCTCTGAGGCAATTTCAGAATGTATGACGTTTATAATAGCCTATGTGCCAGCACACTGAATTTGCTTACGGCAGCTGACTTCAAATTCCCTGGGGCTATAATTATACTACAAAGACATGCATGCATAAAAACCTAAAATTTATCAAAGCAATAATTATTAAAACGTAGGCCTACATTTAGAAAGCAAAAAATCAATGCAGATCAAAATATCAATTATATAATAATTTCTTAAGATCCATCCATTCAAATATTACGCTTGAATGAACCTGGTTTGCGTTCCTGATTTCGCCGTTGGCCAGTGGGTCGCAGCCAATGGATGCGTAGTAAGCAACCACGACTAGTCCGGTGAAACTCACAGTGAGGCTGATAAGGTAGAAGATGGGAACGCTGAGTCCAACGCATCTGCGGTTAAAAGCACGTGATCACAATGTGACCAAAGGAGCTGTTGTTCGTGGTCATAATAACAATTTCAATGAGAGAGCAGCTATAATAATAATTGAATGATCATACAACTTTTCACATGACAACATATAAGCAGTTGTTTCTACATAGACCTACTATAATTATTGCAATGAATAAATGCAATTGCAATTGTAAATTTCTATAGCGCCACTTCAAGAGAAACTCCTCAGAGGCGCTCCCAACCTCATGAAACCAAATCACAAAAAGAATGGTTTTCAAAGTTCAAACGCTTGCGGAACGCTGCAAAGAAAGACAAGGAAGTTCATTGCGGAGACTGCTGTGTAACTTATCCCAGAAAGATGGACCGACTATAGCGAAGCTTTTATGCAGCACTGTGGAGGCTTGAGCCATAAGGACAACTAGATCATAGGTGCAATCACGTCCTAAAAGTTGGGGGGCCATAATGAATCACGTCCTAAACGTTGGGGGACCATAATAATAAAGTTACGGGACCACTCAAAAGTTGGGGGGACGCGTCCCGTGGATCCCATAGGGTGGTTGCGCCTATGATCACTTTGCATGCAGAACGAAGACGTAGAGCCTATATAAATATACGGCCTGGAATGGAAAGCACTGACACACGAAGCAAAGTTCCCTAAGATAAATCGGAGCTTGGCCTGCTAGACAATTATGAGGTTTAGAATTTTAAACTCAGTCTGTTGTAGTTGCCCGTTCACCTCCCAAGTTACTTCTTATTAAATTTCCAATCAATAAAGGATGGTAGTTATAGGCCTACAAAATAATGAGACAAAGAGAAAGTTATCCAATCTTGTTACGGTTCGCTGTGAACGGAAATAATAAACTCTACAGCATACACAACGTTGCTCATTTTATATAACAGCTGCTGCAATTTTGTTGGTGTCCTTGCATGCATTTTGAAGCACAAGCTTACATCAATTCTGTACATAAACACATGAATTAGTATTATGCACTCATGCATGTAATTTTCACACTTACAGTTTGGCTTGTGACAGAGTTCTCGTTGCCATATATCTTTGGGCGCCGGACTGGGACAAACCGTAGGTGGTGAACCAAGTAAATGATAACCCAAAGAGAAATCCCCAGACGGTGTGTCGAACAGTTGGATCGGGACTCCAGCTACAAGAACAGCATTCCCCTTTCTATCAAAAAGTTATTTAAGTTAGTACACACAACTCGCAGCTGATCCAACTAAAGCTAATCATAAATCGTCGAGCAACAGCGTGGATCATGGCAAGCGAGTCTGCGTGTCTTCTTGTGACTATAATTATTATAATTGAGCCGTTTTTTATACTTCTGTATAACATGAAAGCTATTAATTAAGCATGCAATGGACGCGAAATGTATTGCTTTGCTGTGGAAATGTAAAGTGCCAGAGAGTGGGCGCATAGCATTAGCGCTGAAAAAATGCAATAGTTTAAGTTGTCACTCGGTCAGTCTGTGAAGGATTCTGTAGGCTATATTTATCAAATTTTCCTAGTCTTTCTTTTACTTTTGCTTTCTGCTTTGTGCAAAAGTAAAGTAGGGCTTGCAGTGCATAGTAAGCCAATGTTATATTGCATTGAACGATTTCATGAAACGTACTCAACCCAGTTTAGTCGGCCGGATTCCGAGCAGATATTGAAGACGTTATGAAATCCTCCAACAACGATCAGACCCTAATAAAAGCATTAAGACAAGCAGAGTAGTTCAGCATGAAGAGAGGTAAGAAAGTCAGGTCAAGAAAGTCTCTTGTTGTCTGTTAAGCGTGTCGTTGGTAATGATTTCGTTTTGAGCCACTCAGCGAAGATGGAAAATTGGATGCACGTTACAGTCGTTACACTGTGCAGAATAATTATTGATTATGGAGAAGCAGTCGTGAGACTAAGATGACGATGACGATAAAGATGATAGACGTCATGACACACACTATTGCTAATACCTATTGGGCAGATGTTTACTCATTACCAATGCGATTGCACTGCACTATACATAATCATATCTCTGTCACATCTACAGCGCGATAAGGCGATAGATGCGTCATTTTCCATTCGAATTCTTACCTTAATTAGAATCACAAAAATTCCTCCGATCATGAGAAGACACTGGAACACGTCTGTCCAGATCACCGCTCTCATGCCTCCCTGTAAAGTCACATAAAAATAACCCATAATGGTAGCCTGGCAGGCAAAAATTATAGAGACAATCACAAGCAGTTTAGCCTACCCGTATTATTATAAACTAAAAAACAGTTTGCACGTTTCTATGCAAGCAGTTTGCATTCAAATTGTTTCCACATAAACAATAAGCTCTTACATTCGATCTCGAATTATGATTAATCTAAGTATCAATTTATGAATGCCAACCTCAAGAGAGAGATATTCATCCTTAAAATAAGAATCGGCCTATCTAATTGCATCATGTAGGAAGCATGTAAGAAACACAAAGTCAAGCCTTTACGCAGCCGCGCAATGGAAGATTTTTAGGCTACAACGCAATGGGGCCTATGCTCGAAGCGCCAAAATCTATGCTTAGTGTATTGTGCCAAAAAGTATTCAACTCGCTGATGATAATTATTGATGATTAACATGAAGTTGATGATTGAACAGATGATTGAGATGATGATTGAGATGATGATTGAAATGAACATTTATAAGATGATTGAGATGATGATTTATATGATGATTGAGATAATGATTGAGATGATTGACATGAAGATGATGGTTTATATGATGACTGAGATGATGATCGAGATGATTGACATGATTGACATGAAGATGATGATTGAGATGATGATTGAGATGATGAATGAGATGATGATTGAGATGACGATTTAGATGATGATTGAGATGATGAATGAGATGATGATTAAGATGATGATTGAGATGTTGATTGAGATGATGATTGAGATGATGATTGAAATGATGATTGAGATGATGATTAAGATGATGATTGAGATGACGATGATTAAGATTATGATTGAGATGATGATTGAGATGATGATGATTAAGATGATGATTAAGATGATGATTGAGATGATGATTGAGATGATGATGATTAAGATGATGATTGAGATGATGATTGAGATGATGAATGAGCTAATGATTGAGATGATGATTGAGATGATGAATGAGATGATTGACATAAAGATGATGATTGAGATGATGATTAAGATGATGATTGAGATCATGATTGAGATCAAGATTGAGATCATGATTTTGATGATGGCTGAGATGATGATCGAGATGATTGACATGATCGAAATGAAGATGATGATTGAGATGATGATTGAGATGATGAATGAGCTAATGATTGAGATGATGATTGAGATGATGAATGAGCTAATGATTGAGATGATGATTGAGATGATGATTGAGATGATGATTGAGATGATGATTGAGATGATGATTGAGATGATGATTGAGATGATGATTGAGATGATGATTGAGATGATGATTGAGATCATGATTGAAATCATGATTGAAATCATGATTGAGATCAAGATTGAGATGATGATTTGGATGATGGAGATTATTTAGAATATGACAACGGCGATTCAATATTTTACTGATTGTTATTATAATATCCTACTAGCATCAAGTTTCTCGCTGAAAATTAAAGATTTTAAAGGAATATTCTTAGAACTGTACCAGGGTTTTTTAAGTTTTAACGTGCAGTTGTACACAAAATGTGCAGTTCCAAATGAATTTGTGCAGTTGTAGAAGCACTTCTGAACAGTTAAAAGTAGCAAAAAGGCAATTGCCATCCGATTGGAAGTAATTTACCATGGAGGATGGGAAAGGAAAGATGGAGTTATGCAGTTCTAAAAATTTCTTTAACCCTTTAATGCCGGAGGGTATAGGATTTCCCATACCATTTACTACCATCTCAGCATGAAAGGGTTAAAACAGCCCTGAACTCTACAACCTCTTCTTTCCCTTCCAATTCTCCATGGTAAGTTACACCCAATCGGATGACAATGACCTCTTTTACTATTTCTAGCTGCACAGAAGTGCTTCGACAACTGCACACATTCTTTTAGCACTGCATATGTTGTCAAGAACAGCAAACTAAAGAAACCATCCTGAATACTTACCAGAGCGGTGTATGTGATTGTAACGGCGGCCATCACAGGATTCGTTACCACAGTTGGGAGACCAGTTGCTGTGACAAGGATAAAACAAAATAGTCGCTTTAAAATGGCAACTATCATTCCTCTCGAGTAAACCTACTTCTTTTATCAGAAAACCTAATTGCTATGGATGTGAACATTGCACAAACTTAATAAGAACCATCATGTTTTTGTCGAGGCGCTATACATGTACATGTATAATTATTGTGACAGGCTGACAGCATATGCAATGTTACGGCGCCATGGAGATTTGTGGTCATCACATTACATTACTTCTGCGTAACATTACGATACTGATTAGATTCATTAATTC
This sequence comes from Lumbricus rubellus, assembly GCA_945859605.1. NCBI lineage: Eukaryota > Metazoa > Annelida > Clitellata > Crassiclitellata > Lumbricidae > Lumbricus > Lumbricus rubellus. Next base: position 47,617,452 of record OX243815.1, on the reverse strand, counting down.
ATTCAGAGAATTTATACACTATAGTACAGTGCCTTTTCAAGAAACCTACTCACAGTCGCCATAATAATCATGTTCCTTGCTATTAACTTCTATGTAGGTTTCCTAACGACAACGTTGATGAAATAATAAAATTATATTACGTGACTGAAAACAAACCTGCTTCTAAAGCTGCCGAAGGGGCAAACAACGCCGTTCCCATTACCATGATCTGTTACAGAAAGCCAGCAAACAAGTTGTAAGCATCGCCTGAAAGTAGTCTACCATGATCTGTTACAGAAAGCCAGCAAACAAGTTGTAAGCATCGCCTGAAAGTAGTCTACCATGATCTGTTACAGAAAGCCAGCAAACAAGTTGTAAGCATCGCCTGAAAGTAGTCTACCCAACAAAGATGTCTATCCAAAGAGTGTCAGAAGAGGTTGTTGAATTTATTTTAAACACAAATTTGAAACGACATAATTATTCAAGTTGCTCGAGATAATGTTTTCTGATGTTTGGTCAGACAGATCAATCGCATCTTTAACCGCAGGACCCTACCTGAATTAGCCTTAGACTGATAATCATCACATGCGTGCCTCTAAAATCTAGGCCTACATATTATTCTGTTTAAATTGAAGTTAAGCAATAACTACAAAATTAACATATTACGCTAACGCCTTCTAGGATGAGCGGATTTTAGACTAAGTAACAGGATATTAGATTCTACTATGAACATGGGTACGGAGCATATGGAATCCAAAACCGGAACAGTAGGCTATATGCTAATTTTAAAAGACTTACCAACAAAAGGATGGAGAGTATGGCCGCAAGAATTCTAACTGACTTCGACTTGAAGCGAAGCTCGAAGTACTGCAAACATACATGTAAGAAACTCACTTGCACTACAAACTGTGTGTCAATTATCAATGGAATGTAAATTCAATCGTAAGAAATTGAATTTTGGACATCATCAATTAATAGGGGAAAAGAAAGTCGGTCAATCAGTCAGTCTTAAACAAATCATGAGATGGACGTTAGTGGTGATGCATCTTAAATGAAAGAGTGATATCGTCTGGAAACTACACAGGCATGTGCCTGAAAACGGTCATTGACATGAACATAATATGAATTGTTTCATATATAGGCTTACTATAGGTGTAAAGAACAGAAAGTCTTACATTGGCATTGAAGATAAATTATAATAAATCATAATAAAGTAAAAAGTTAGATTGAAAGTTTTCATGCAGTATTTTCCGATGTTTTGGGATTTCAATCAAAACAGAGATAATTATGGAAAAAATGACAGGCTACCTGAAACGGACACATCAGATAAAAAATTACTGACTATCTACCGATATCTTCGTCAGTATGACCATGGGCCATTGACCATTGACCATGATCATGTTCAGAATCGTGACTATAAACTATAGTCATGAAGAATATAAAATTGCGATCATAAACGGCTAACATTGTGATAAGGTCACGCTTAGCATAGTTATTATCATTGGCGTAGCCAGGAATTTGGGATGGGGAAGGGGGTTATGGCCTGGCTGGATGCCCTTCCTGACACCAATCCAACAGTATTACAGTAAATAAAAGGGAATAAAGTAACAAAGTGAATAAAGTATGAAAAATTTGTTACTACAAACAATTGTTTTCTTTTTAAAGTGGAAAAATGATGACGACGATGACGATGACGATGACGATGATGATGATGATGATGATGATGATGATGATGACGACGACGATAATTATGATGGTGATGACGATGATGATAATGATGGGACGACAGCAAAGGTTATGATGAATCATCAATAGGAGAAAATAATGCACTCTCATTAACCTCGTTGATGCTGACTAATTTCAACGGGTACAACCATGGAACTGCCAACTGCATGGCGAGAAGCACAGCAAGCAAGAAAGAAAACATGATCATGATCATGTATTGTGATCCGTAGCTGTACATCTCAGCCGTCATTCCCAAGATCAAAACAGCCGATTGGAAGGAAGCGAATAGAGACAGAGCCGTTGGAAGGACCTTCAGCGAACGGTTTGCCATGATGAACTCGGATGTTGTCTTCTGTCTACCACCTGTTAGTGAGTGGTAGACACCGATGCCAAGTGAGATGACAAGAAATGCCACCAGGATCAGGTAGTCCAGCCAACTCAAGTTATCCATCGGTGCGATTCTTTATCACAGCGAATATCCTGCAACAGCAAACAGCGTAGAGTAATAGATGGCACAAAACACTGTATTGAAGCAATTTCTGGTCTCCACTATGCCAGAACGTTGAGAATGCTAAGAACATTCGCACTCACAAGAACATTGCCATAGATTTGGACGCTGGTGTTATGCAGCACTCCATAGTAAATATTAATAGGCTACAGAAAATGGCTTGAAAATTAGATCGCCGCCAATCAGTAGTGTAGTCCTAAAAAATGAAGTGGGGGAACTCTCTTTATAATAATAATATTATTAGTATTATTATTATTAATATTCCATTGTCCCTGGAAAAAAGTGGTGGAACGCCGTTCCCCCACGTCCCCCCCCCACTACACCACTGCCGCCAATATCAAGCTGCGAGTTCTGACCATGTCCTTTGGCAACGATTGTCCAACAGCAACTGATAATTAAAGAGGTAGAATATAACGATGTCTTTTACTTTACCATAAGCATAAGAGCAATGACTTCATTTACATTAAAGAATATTAAAGGTAGCTTGTGATAATTTAGTGACCATAAAACAGGGCTTTTAACGTGCAGTTGTACGCAAAATGTGCAGTTCTAAATAGATTTGCGCAGTTGTAGAATCACTCCTATACAGTAACCGTTAAAATTAGCAAAAATGGTCATTGTCCTCTGATTGGAAGTAATTTACCATGGAAGATGGGAAGGGAAAGAAGGAGTTGTGCAGTTCTAAAAATTCCTTAAAAACAGCCCTGCCATAAGGCATAAAATTTTCGCCATAGAAATTTGTAGCTTACGATTATGATGACGATTATGTTCTGGAACGTTAACTTTGTTGCTGTCGTACGCCAGTTAAAGTATTTCGATCAAAGTCTTTCACGGTAGGCCCTATGCTGTTGTAGATCTAAATGTGTTCATTATGGATTGGATGTCTTCGGACGATATTATAATAATTATTATTGTTGCATAGCCCTTCTTGCAAAGTCGCGCATCTTATCGACGTGTCAATCGAAATGGAATTGCGTGAATGCAATTAAATTTCACTAGTCAGCGGATATTAAGCAATAAATTGCTGTAATTATTGACGAGGCTAGCCAAGAAGAAAATATTGGGCACGCAAAACAAGATAAAGTCTAATCAAGAGCTAAGGCTACGCATAAATGGGGCCGTCCATAAAGTATGTCACGCTCGAGGGGGGGGGGGGGTCAGGCCATGTGTGACAGTTTGTGACAGTGGGGGGGGGGGTCAGGCCATGTGTGACGTCACACATTTATTTAATTATTTATAATTTTTTTTATATTTTTTTGTAGAATTTAATAGCTTTACAAAATATTTCACACATTTTGTGAAACATTTGAATTAGTGTTATGTCAAAATAGCATGAAATGCGTATCCCTAAATGGCTAGGAGCGCTAGTAATGCTGCTGCGAAGCCTTGTTTTAGGCCCTAATAATGCATAGCCTTTCGGTGTTAATGTTTAAAAAATTTCTAAAGTGTGACGTACTTTAGGGGGTGGGGGGGGGGGGTCAGGCCATGTGTGACAGTTTGTGACAGGGGGGGGTCAAAATGGTCAAAAATAGCGTAGCGTACTTTTTGGACGGCCCCAATATAGGCTAGGCCTACCTGAGCAGTGGTCACAGTGCTGACTGTGTTTGCAGATGAAAACTTATAATTATAAGCCAAGAGCAGGACTTTATGAGCGTTCAGTTTGACACAAAAAGTGCAGTTCTAAATCAATTTGTGCAGTTGCAAGAGCATTTTGTGCAGTGGAAATTTGTTAGAATTGCTCAATGTCATAAATTATTTGGATATATTTGCGATAGTGGATGGGAAAAAAGAGAAGAGCAGTGGCGTAGACAAGGGGTTATGAGGTTAAAAAACATTTGCATAGGAACAAAGTTTTTAAAAGGTTATTTATCCACTTAAATAAGAAGAAGAAGAAACAATTGTTTGTAGAAGCAATTTTTTAAAACTTTATTCCCTTTGTTAAATTATACCCTTTTCATTCACTGTAATACTGTTGGGTTGGTGTCAGGAAGGTATCCGGCCAGGCCATAACCCATCCCCATCACAATTTACTGGCTATGCCACTGGAAAAGAAAGGGAGTTGAACAAGACCGTGCAATGCCGTCGGTGCATGGTAGATTGCCCGTTCGCCCTGACCAATAAAACCTCACAAAGCTGGGGGAGCGTATAGAATCCTGGCCAGAATAGTGTCCATCATCATATCGTGAGGGTGAGGACCATGCAAGCAATGAGCAACTATTATGGGTTGGATGGCATAGGGGAACTGGTAGACCTGGGAGCCGACCCAAATAAGTCGACCATGCAGTGTCTACTTGGTCATCTCAAGTCGAGTCGATTCGTTTCTGCTTACTGTAACTGACTCCAAGTCGAATTTCGTAGAGAAAAATCACTTGAAGTTGTTTATACACAAACGAATTCAACCGACTTCAGACACAAAGAAACCTATTTTTTAAATTTTAAGCTGATGATTGTGAAGCCTACACAGCATTTAAGCAGTTTTTTGTAGTGTGTTTACAAAATTGAACGAATCATAGACCTAGCACACTGTTCTGATTTCTATGGTAGGCCTACACCGCGCGTAAAGACTGTGAAATCATTTTTGTATGACTGAAGCCGGATAATTTGTTATTCCATGCTAAAAATTCAACAGTAGCCTAGCCTACGTTTAATAAACAAAAATGGCGAATCGAAAATTAATGCTTATAAAATTTAATATGCGAGTACGCCTGCCCTATCAAGACATGAACAAATCAATGAATTTCTAGTACTGTCTGTCTGTCTGTCTGTCTGTCTGTCTGTCTGTCTGTCTGTCTGTCTGTCTGTCTATCTCTCTCTCTCCCTCTCCTCTGTCAGGGCTTGGCCGATGACGAATCGTCAACGTGGCGTCTCCAGGTTTCTGGTGCGCAGTCATGCTGAGGTTTCTTGGTTCTTTTGCCAGGTGAGTCTCATGCGCCCTGAGGTGTCCTTCCAGCATCTGCCTCCTGCGTTGGCCAGCTGTCTTACGGAATCAATAGCATAGCGCTACTTTGGTTAAACGTCATTGGCTGCTTCTATTGTCGTCTGCATGCAGACAACTGATAACTGTTTTTTAACAACGAAATACTCTACTGTCATTGAATAATAATAATAATAATAATAATAATAATAATAATAATAATAATAATAATAATAATAATACAGTGGTGGACACTCTGGCACCATCATACATCCAGGCCACAGCTTCGACGGCGGGCGCGGCTGCCGAGATTGCAACGGAAAGGAAAAACACTAAATACGTCTCTCTTGTAAACACTCACTTTTTCGTTCCTTTAGCCCTTGAGACCTTAGGACCCATTTGCAGTATTGGCCTCGACTTTCTGTCTGATTTAGGTCGCATTCTAACATTGTCTTCCGGTGATATGAGAGAGACCTGTTTTTTGCTGCAACGCCTCTCTATTACTGTCCAGCGCTTCAACTCGGTGGCCTTTCGAGGCACTTTAGCTGAGCCGAAGCCAGAGGACATGTAACTATAGCTATAGCTTTTCTAGTTGATTGTATTTTCTGTTGTTAATATGTTGTCTTGAAGATATTAAAAGTCATAATAATAATGATAAAAAATAATAATAATAATAATAATAATAATATATAATAATAATAATAAATTATTGAAATTGATGTGTTATGTTTGTAATATTTGTTTAAGTGAATAAATGTGTGTGATAAATAGTAATAAAATAAAATAAAATAAAATAAAAATAAAAATAATAATAATAACAAGAAGAAGAAGAAGAAGAAGAAGAAAAAGAAGAAGAAGAAGAAGAAGAAAAAGAAGCTGAAGAAGAAGAAAATATTAAGACGAGGCCTGACAATTACGGACTAGTTTTTAAACAATAGATAGCAACAACAACAAAATAATAATCATCATCATCATTAAAAATAATAATAATCTATGTAGCCTATGTATTAGGGTGTTTTAAGGTGCATGTGAAATTTTCAAATAAAAGATGAAATAACGACCAAGTGAAATTATCGTGCCAAATCATATGTAAACTGAATATCTGAAATTATATCTCGATAGCTGAACATTTAGGACTTGCGCAAGAGGACTGAAGTTAGGGACTTGGTTGCATTGCAAGCCTTAAAATCTACCATTTCAATACATGTGAGCGGCATGCTATAAACCCTTCTCAGTGACTAGTTCCCAACAAATAAACATCCACTGATATGATGTTCTTTTTGTCACTGGTCATGTGTTGCAAATGGCGGGAAGTGGTGCCTTTCATTTGTGTATCATAAGGCAGGCGAAATGTAAAATTGATTACAAAAAGCTGAGATTTAGTTGGTAGGCAGTATTGATTATCACTTCGGCTATGCGAAGCTGTCTTCACAAAGGAGAGGTTCCCATGCAAGGTATACTGCTCAATTTACGCATACACCAAGGAATCAGAGTCTGGGTGACAATTTATAAGAGACAGTAGCAATTGTACGTTTCAATTTGGGAGAGATGATCTTGCAGCCCTGACAACAGAGCTTCTTCTGAGCCACAGGTTCCCCTTACTCTTCACTTGAATGACAAGATCATCCAATCAGTGACAGCGACTGTCATGTCAGATTCTTGTTGGCTGAGATCTGAAGCTGGGGATTGGAAGACAAAGTCCTGGCCATGTGTTTTGACACAGTGGCGAGTAGGACGAGTTGCAAAGACGGCATATGCATGAAGCTGGAAGCGAAATTGAGGATGGGCCTCCTGAACCTTGCCATCGATACCATGCTTCTGAAATTGTTCTGGAAAAGTGGTTCACAGCTTGATTCTGCAAGGACTCCAGTATTAGGAAGCCTTTAGTCAAGAGCTATTAAAGCTAATAGTCATTTTCCGAAGATGAATTCCACCAAAGGGAATATAAGTTCAGGTAACCAGGTGCATTTTCACCGAGGGTGTTGGTTGTTGGATGTCATATGCGATTTACATGATCGAGCTGTGGCTTTTCAGTTATCAATTTTTCATTCAGCAACGTCAGAGCACAGAGAGAATAATCTCGACCATCCTACTCTGAAAAGGTTCGGAATCGTTTGCTTGAAGTGTCACTCTCTGTGACAGCAACTGAGTCTCACGTGAAGTACTAATTTCACCATGTACCTGAGACAATGAATCCCAAAGTGGAATCCATACTTACCACACCAAAGAAGTCTTACATGTTGCCCTGACAGTATTTTTCCTACACTTTTGATATTTGTCAGAGACCCAGGTTGACCACAGCTATTTGACGAGTTATAGACTACAGCATGCGAAACGAATTTCCTGATCTGGGATCTGATCTCATGAGAGGCTTCTTACTGCGCCTACATGTAAGCCACCACAAAAATATTCATGATCCTCGGTTTGGGCTGCTCTCTTCGGGATTGAGACTCGCAACAATCATTATGGTAGTCAGAACAATCACACAGTGAGCCAAAATTAGGTCATCATATCTGACCGGACCTAAGGGTGATCTGGCAGAGTGACTCTTGTGCAGTCCTTCAATGAAGTCTGGTCAGAAATAAGAGAGAGAAACAAATTGTTCTGCAATGCTCAAGTAAAGCCATGTTTTTAAAATGTACTAAGAGGAATAACCTATGACAAAAACTCAGCAGATTTGGTTTGGCACTTCCAAGCAGCTCCAAACACTTGACTACTCGGTACTGACTACTCGGTACTCTCTCAAACTCTTCCTCGCTTCAAATTTTCGTCTAGTGTTCGAGACCTAGGCGTCACTCTAGATAGTTCTCTAACCTTTGCCGAACACATAGCCAAGCTTACTTTGCCTACTTTCAGATAAGGCGCCTGAGTGCTATTCGCAAATCTGTTTCATCTTCAACCTTTGCCTCTATTGTTGACGCCTTCGTCTGTTCTCGAATTGACTATTGCAATTCTGTCCTGCTGGCCTCCCTACGGTTCGGCTAGCTTCCCTACAGTCCGTACTCAATGCTGCTGTTATAGGCTCATTGCCCGTCTTCCTCGATTCTCACATATTTATACATTCATGGCTGAACAACTTCACTGGTTTCCACTCTCAGCTCGTATACAATTTAAAGTTCTCATTTTGGTCCTCAGGTCTCAACTGGGTGTTGCTCCGAAGTATCTTTGTGATCTTATACTTCGCCCCATTTTGGCCACTTCGCTGCGTCCTCTTAGGTCCTCTGATCGGTTTGACCTCTTTGTTACTCGCTTCAGGACCGCTATGGCTCAATCCAAATCAATTCCCCCATCCGTTCGCTTTGCCATCCTCTCTAGCAGTCTTTCGTCATCTTCTCTTATCTAAAAACCTGACTTTTTTCTCGGAGTTGCACGCACTGGGAGCGCGTCGGAAACCCTCTTGCTGCAAGAAGCGCTTTACAAATGGTCAGATACAATGCAAAACAATGCTAACTTATAGTACTTCTTTGGATTTTGCCTTATATAAAATGTTTACGTGTTTAAATTTGCTTGGACATGTGAAAATTACAATGTGCCACAATGTCGCCGAAGTTGCTATTCTTCCGGTGCTTTGCGCAAGTTCTAAATCTATTTGGATTTTCTTCTAATTTGGCATATAACTATATTTCAGAAGGTGGAACACAAAAACATATTGGTCGATATTGGCGTCGACATTTTAATTTTTAGACACACCCTACTATGTATGTAATAATGTAACATGTTTGTATGTATGTATGTATGTATGTATGTATGTATGTATGTATGTATGTATGTATGTATGTATGTATGTATGTATGTATGTATGTATGTATGTATGTATGTATGTATGTATGTATGTATGTATGTATGTATGTATGTATGTATGTATGTATGTATGTATGTATGTATGTATGTATGTAAGTATGTATGTATGTATGTATGCATGTATGCATGTACAGGGTGGGCCAAAAACAGACCCCCCAGATTTTTACCAATATCTTGGCCAAAAGTTAGAATTTCGAAATGAAATTTTACATGCTTAAAGAGAATTTATATTTACACATGATGGTCAGGTTTCATCAAAATAGTTCAACCACAACAACGGTTATACCACTTTTAGTGAGACCACCCACCGTTTTTTGACGATTCAAAGGTGAAACTCAACAAAAAGTAACAAAAAGACGATTTTATTGAATCTCATCTCAAATAACTGTTGTCAAAGGAACTTGGTAGTGCCTCACAACTTGTGTTCAATGTGCCCACTACCAGTGCCAAAACTTCTTTTGAGTCTCTTTGCAAAAGTTCTTGATGGACCTGTTGATTAATCTGACAGATTCCTTATTTACCAATTTGACTTTCATCTTGCTAAGTGACTTCTCAGTGACGCGCAGCTACGCTGGTACCATGTTTCTTTTTGAAATAGTAAAAATAATGATTATCTGGCAATATTATGGCTATTTGATAAAAGTTAAATGAGATGAGAAAAAATCGTGTTTTTGTTACTTTTTTTTGCGTTTCGCCTTTGAATCGTCAAAAACGGTGGGTGACCTCCCAAAAGTGTTATAACTTTTGTTCTGTTTGAAATATTTTTTATGTAATCTGACCATCATGTGCAGATATGAATTGTCGTTAAGCCTGTAAAATTTCATTTCGATATTCTTACCTATGACTAAGATATTGGACAAAATAATTAGATTGGTTCTTAATTACTTTTTGCAGCGTCGTGGTTTTAAATCGTCAAAAAACGGTGGGTGACCTTCATAAAAGCGGCATAACTTTTGTTGTGTTTGAAATATTTTTATTAAATTTGGCCATCATGTGTAAATTTAAATTGTCTATAAGCCTGTAAAATGTGGCGCCGCACACCAAAATCAGCATTAAATCGGAGATTAGGCTACACAACAGAGGTATTAATTAGGAAAAATAGTATGTTTGTGATTTTAATTTTTTTTTTAAATTTAATCGAATTTTTTTCCAAACATTTTTTTCCACTTTTTTAAAGGACAAGTTGCTAAGCTATTTTAATGCTCTTGATATGCATATTATTTTTTATTAATTAAATTGAATTAATTAATTAATTAATTTAATTAGATCACTTATTTCCTTATATCTGTGTTTAGAATTAAGCTTGAACAATAATATTTGTGACATTTTGATGCCTGAGACAGGGCTTTTGAAATGATGTATCAAACTAAATAACCTTAATGCTGATTACGGTGTGCGGCGCCACAAATTTCATACAGTAGTTCTTACTTTTGGCCAAGATATTGGCAAAAACCCTAGTTTTTTTGCGCACCCTGTATGTATGTATGTATGTATGTATGTATGTATGTATGTATGTATGTATGTATGTATGTATGTATGTATGTATGTATGTATGTATGTATGTATTATGTATTATGTATTATGTATGTAAGTATGTACATATGGTACCCACTCAGAGGCGCTCCCGGCCGAGAATATTGCGCAGTTGGTCCAACACTTGCTCCATCATCGGTATCAGTTGGCTTCTTTATAGCTATTGTGCCTCTTCTTTTTGAGTTTTCTTTTCTTGTGTATGCCTGTGTTTCAGCTATGTTGTTTTTACTCTGCTTCTATTTTATTTAGTGATGGAGGTATGAATCCATGGTTTAACGACAGCTCATGACAACAGAGGCCGTTGCCGTCGGAGAACAATCTGCTTGGCATATTACAGCAACTAACCAGAGTGCCTTTTATGGCTCATTAATATTTCTTAAAGAAAGTGAGTCAGTCCTCTGTCGGAGTCTATCTGGTCCGTTGCTTCAGCGTTTTGTTGCGCTATAAATTCTATTCTTTAATCCAAACTGTTCAACAGAAGTGTTGTTTCAAACAATTTATTATGATTATATTCTTTATTGAAACAATCCGGTTGACAAACTGCAACCGGTTGCATGTACATGTATAGCAATAAAACAATTCAAAATAATTCAAAATAATGCAAACCAACGAAGACATAAGTCTTAACTATACTAACAGAACAGACAGCTTGCAATACGCGGCGCTAATAGCAGCCTACAAAGCATGTCCATCCTACGGGGCTCGATAATCGAGACTCCGCTCCTCTCGCTCTCCATGCAAGCGTGTCATCCAATGCTCTACCCTCACCCCCGCCCCCTTGAATTATTCAGCTATATCTATAAATGCACGTGTAAAATGCACGTGTACAGTCGATTGAATGCAAACTCATATGCAATGTATTATCATGTATATGATCGTTCCAAAGTATATAGGACGTTGCGCTAGCTATATATTTTGCATTCATGATTTTTCTTCACTTACTTACTTACTTTGGATATCCGACATTATCTGTGTCTTTGTATCTTCATCAATTTGTCCGTTTGTTCGCTTTAACGGAATGTTTGTAGACGATGTCTGTTTGGTTGTTGGCTCGAGACACGGTTCAACGAGTTCCTCTACCTCGTCCGTTGCTTCTTTTCCAATTTCATCCTGTTCAATCAAGTTCAAATACTGTTGTTATTCCGCAGTCAGTCTAATAAATAATAATCGCCACATGCCATGCTACCCGAATTAGACATCATTTCAAAACAGAGCACAGGCAGGACGCAACTGAAAATGCCCAGCATAAGAATTTACGAACCATTGGTATCACGGTCCATCCAAATTATTGCGCATGAATAAGTAAAACGCACTATTTTCATAGGATACCGTGCTGTAAACGTCATGATAAGACATTATCTTTTGCCCATGTAGCCTAGCCTAGGCCTACCTTTCGTCGAAACTCGTACGCTCTCGTACACACAGAATCGTCTATATCCGATCGATTCTCTTGCTCACTGCGTGCGTAATATATAATTATGGAACTACATGTAAGTAGACTCGAATCTTGTCCGAATTAGACAACACCGAAAACACTAAATCGATATTATAAGTAAGATAGGCCTACCTACAACGAGCAACCCGTTCTCTTACATCTGCTGCTACTCTTACTCTATAGTGCATTCCTTTGTTACATCTCGCATTGACTATTGCTCTTCGCTCTACATACTTATTAGGCCTCCCATCCAGCAAATTGACTTGTCTTGACCGGGTGTTGCGCTCTGCTGCGCGCCTAATTAGGAAAATCCCTAAATATGGTCATGTCTCCAACTACATGCTTGATGTATTTCACTGGCTACCTATTCGCCAGCGTATTGAGTTCAGGGTATCTGCATTGGTATGGCGATGTTGTCAGGGCCTCACCCCAATTTACCTCCGCTAGCTATGCAGCCTTACATTGGGTATCCAAGGACGTCGTCAGCTACGCTCTGCTGATAAGGGAGTTCTTTTGGTTCCTTTTGCTCGTACTGCTACCATGAAGAATCGAGCCTTTTCTGTGGTTGGTCCGACGGTCTAGAATAGCCTTCCTTTTGAGCTGCGCCTACACCCTGGGACTCTACCAGGATCGTTCCTTACCAAACTTAAAACTGTTCTTTTTGGGCGCGCTGGAGTCTGGAGCGCCTCTGAGTAGTTTTTTTAACTTGAAGGAGCGCTATATAAATGTCCGAATGAATGAATGAATGAATCACAAGACGCCATCGTTACAAATGTTCGAATAGTTTCCGACAATTTCAAATTTAGTCATGGATTGCGCAATTCTTTTTATTTGAGGAGAAAACATTAGTTTTAATCGAGACACCAATTTTCCACCTTCAACCTAAAAATACATCTTGCAGCTTTCTTTCAACTTAGATGTTGACTCAACTTACGCTATCATACGGTTTCTCAGACCTGACGTCCGATGTTGAATCGCTTTTCCATTTGAAAAACCCTCCAAAATTTATCAGTAGTCTTTCGTCCACTTTTTCTTTCGATGAGGAATTTCCTGCACGAGACGAAGAAAGAAGCAATATGACCAATATCACATAATTACACAGTTAAATAAATAATAGGCAAATGCTTAAATGTTTTACGTCAATCAAAACCAGTTCTGCCTGAGCTTAGAATATTTCTCTTGCACGAAGGAATTTGTAGCATTCTCAGATGATCAATCAATCCACGAACTTCTGATAAATTGTGTCAATTCAAACTAATGTTCAAACCTAACTTAGGCCTAATAACTGCATGGTCGGCCAAATGCCTCTGTTCCGTGTCACAGGAACGCTTTGTTCCTCTCTTGCTCTAACGCACTGGGAACGCCTCTGAGTGATGTGCACTGTAAAGGGCGCTATGTAACTATATAACTATTATAATGTGAACTAGGCCTACATCGACACAAATTCAGCCTCTATTGTTGATTTCATCGAAGAATTATTTCCGAATAACGCGACGATGACGAATTTCCATCCAGTGAAAATGAAACAGTATGGGTAACGACAATTGATCGCATGATGATTATGATTACGACGATGATGATGAAGACGACGACGACGACGACGATGATGATGATGATGATGATGATGACGACGACGATGACGATGATCGCAACAAGCTCACGAAAATAGTGTTGCATAACGTAATCATTTATCATGCAGTCTACTATCATTATCTGCTGTGATTGCTGTAGGTTATCATCATCTTGTCTGTGTGAACTCTGCTGTCCAATATCTGTTGTCCTTTCTCGCAGAGCCCTTCGCTCTGCCTCGAGCGGTAAGCTTTTGGTCCCGCGTGTTGAAACATCAACCTGTCAGCGTCGTGCTTTCTCAGTTGTAGGTCCTTCTGTCTGGAATAGTCTCCCGTTGCAGATGCGCCTGCTGCCTAGGGTCGACTCGTCAATGTTCTACAAGCTCCTTAAGACAATTTTTTAGTTTCACCGTGGTTGGACTGGGAGCGCTTCTGAGTGGATTTCTTGAACAGGCGCTATATAAATTCTTGAAATGAATGAACGAATGAATGAATCTTACTGAGCAGGAAGGATGCCACCGTTCCAACGAATAACGTCACCAGCGTCCACATCACGAAGTACCACAGATACGAAATGGAGTAGAATTTCTCTAATCCGTCCACAGGAGTCTACAGAAGCAACACACCATAATTATAATTTTATTATGGTCCAGAAACTGAAAGGCAATCAGATGGTTTAGCAACATACAGGAAATGCATTGTGATTAATCAAATATGCCGATCCATAATAATAATATTATTATTATCCAACAGAAGTTTTACTCAAAATCGGGTCTTACTCGTACGCGAACAAAGAACGAAGAAGACAGCTGTAGTGGACTTTGGCAGTTCTCCTATTCTGTAAGAGAATTGTTGTAGACAAATAAATGGGGGCAAAAGATGATTTATGTGGAGTTGAAGTGTGCAATGAAGACTTTGTTATGGGATCCTAAGAAAGACTAGGTGGCTAAGCTCCACAATCGCACAACGATTCTAACCCTGCTCTCATTCCTTTTTGAATCTTTGATTAGTAAATCATTCCTTCTTGAATCTTGATTAGTAAATAATATGCAAATTATCTTTATTTGCAAAAGACTCACAACTTGGCTCGCAACTTGCAACGAAAGGCAGATAAATAATTATCATCATATCGGCAATAGATTCGATAAATTTTAATCTACAAACAATGACAGAAACTTGCGGATCTGTTGCAAATAGGCTACAAAGCAGACGTTTGATATGATTATTTTTGCGATCCAGTGACGTTACCCAGATTGTTTCATTGTTCACTGGATGGAAATTGGTCAACGTTGCGTTGATCGGAAATAATTCTTCGATGAAATCAACGATCGAGGATGAATTTACATCGTAGTAGTTAGAAAAGGTGAGATTATTCGACGCCATACATCCATCGATGCTGAGCGAAGGAAGAGTTGGATGTCTTCGTTTCATCATGATCGATCCAAAGGTCAACCACAAGCTGACGATGAGACTCGTAATTCCGCCAATTAGCACTCCCTGAAAAAGTTACTAATTTAATGTGATGCGTTGTAGTCCAGTAATTGAGTGGCATGCAATTTGATGTGATATGAATGTGGCATATTATACAATGAGATGTTGTTGATGCACAGAGCATTTTCAC